>JAGVVM010021355.1:0-47658 GCA_019149425.1 Psidium friedrichsthalianum | reverse complement strand
TTGGCATGAGAAACCAGTGCAAGGAACCACCAGAAAGTTTTTGGGTCGATGACTTATTTGTTGAAGTAGCCAAACTTTTAATACGACATAAGCCAGACGTCGCGCTCATCAGTTGGTCATATCTGAGATCGAAACATTTTGGAGAACAACTTTAACATACCTAAAACTCAAGGACTGAGAAAGCAGCCGGGTACTTTATTTCCATGACTTTTTTTTTTCTCTCCTGGCATTTACTCTATCTGCATCAATGTTAAGGCATTTTTCTGTTAGTTAGAGGTTGTCCTCTTTTAAATGCAGAAGCATCTCCACATTGGCCTAACATGAAGCTGGCTAGAGAGTAAGCTGAAGATTTAATGGTGCAGGTTACTTTGAAGTTTCACGTGATTATCGAGAAATCTTCTGTTGTACCAGAGTTTGTCACAACGGAGTTATGCCCAACTGTTTTGGAGACAACAATTGAACTTAAGAATGTAATGAGAAGCCAGAAAAAAATAAGGTGAAGAAAGCAATGATTTATTTCTGGATGGCGAAGAAAGTGCCTAATCTCCTAAAATTATTTAACTTTACCGATCTACGTCTGTACCTCTAGATCATTAGCCCACTTCAGTTAAACTAACAGAGGAATTTTGTCAGGCAACTTTTCTCAGGAAACAAAAAGGCCAGATTGATTACCTCTCAGGCTTACAATGAACCGCTAAGAATTTTTTTTGCTCTCTTATTTTCGTTAACTGCATTTCTTAGTACGTGATGGAACATGGACAAAAGATCAAATATGGATGAAGCAATTTGGATCTCAAAAAGATGCCGTAAGATAAGGTGGAAAACTGATGCTGCTCATCTAAATAGACATGGACATTATAGTGTAAAATTGTACATTTTCTTATGCCCAAATTGAAGGGTAGGCAAAAATTTACACCAAAGGAGCGACTTCTGCTTACAAAACTGAAAGGGAAATAATCCTCGTCATCAGACTCAAAGGAGAAAGAAAAACTGCCTTTCTTCATTTATGGTGGCATCACTTAATACACGAGTATTCGTCTTTTAAAAGTATACTGTCTTGCTGTGAAAATATATTGTGTCCTGTCATGGCTATTTTACCCCTATTGCAACAGGAGATTGAAAATTCGAAGTTTTATAGAGAAGACTCATAGTGTATTGAAGTAGGTCATCGTATCCGAAGCTTTAGTAGCAAGATATGACATGAATATATATTGCACTTTGGAAAATCACATTCACCTAAAGTAGTTTGCATCTTTCCAAGGGCTTTCTCAGTCTTAGCTTTTCACCTTAAGATGGGATCTCCTGGTTGTTAAGAGGACAAAACCGATCCTCCCATAGCTGTCAAAGTTAAGCAAGATGACTAGCTAGGTAACAAAGGCATTAAACCACCAGAGGCATAAAATGAAAATTTGTCATCAGGAATGTTTTCAGAATGTAAGTTTTCCATGACCATGTCAAGCAAGAACCTTTTCACAAAGAGCTGTTAGCCCTCCGTCGGATAATCGAAGCGGTATATTTCTTCGGATCTGCTTAGCAAATTCTGGAATGATGGCTGGCTTAAATAGGTTATCGGGACCCCGAAATGCTTTGGAGTTTCTCCAACATTGGCCGTGAAGAAACCTTTTGGCACATTCAGTGGAGCTGAAGCACCTTTTCTCGCCACCACAACGGTTTGAATAAACAATTTCTTTGCTTGTAGAGAACTGGCAAATCTGATACCCATGATTTTGCACAATGACTAGGAAAATGCAAAGATTTCTGCATGTGCGACTTAAAAGGTGGTGAAGACAAAGAATTTTATGCTTCTTGAAGAAAGTTCTACAGGTGAAGGGCACATATAGAAGGGTTTGAAAACTAAATGCTCTCAAAATTTAATATATGGCAGCGATTGAGTGCAGGATGGGGTCTAGGGAGGGCTTGATATCGAGGAAATCACATGGTAATGTTTTTCTGACTGATCAAGAAACACAAGAGGCCGAAAATCTGTGTGGTGCCAGTAGTTGAGGTACATAGTGTCCTTTCTCTTCACAAGCCAAAGGAAAACCAGCTAAAGATTCGAAGGTGCAGATTGAGTAATCGATCTTGACGTAAATGTGAGGCCAACTGATACATGGGTCCGGAACATCTCTGATTTCTGACCATGTTTTTGCTCACTATTGCAGAGAACAGATATGCATAATGTAGGGTAAAGTGTGTCAGCCTAATATGGTGCCCACTATCTCCTGAATAACATACAAAGATTAGATACCGATGTGGATGGGAATTAACTTTGTTATTCCAATGGCGTCACCGAATGGATATAAGTTACTTCAACCCATGGTAAATGTTAGTTTTTAGCAAGTGGGCTCTCCTCGATAGATGACTAATTGAAAGATTCTGGAACCGCTGTAAATATTTCGTGCCATGCTAAGGACTCCGAGGTCTCCATAGGAGTGGCGATACTTTCCATATGACGTATTTTTCACCAGTGTCTCTATTGAGCAGATCCATGCTACTCCCACTGTGTCCCTTTGAAGGCTGTCAATAAGAGGCCTGCAATGTAAGTCAAGGGCAAATTGTCATGTTGGCTGGCAGTTTGTTGCATGACCTAGTGAATGAATGTCAATGGATCTGCGTGGAAGGAGACCCGAAAAATTACTCACCATTATACTGAATCGACAAGTTCACGAGCGTTGGGAACAAAATCCAGCTGCCTTAATGGACATTTTACTTCCTCATTAGGATCTTCTGTCTAGATTTTATTTTGTCGCAAAATTCAAAATAGCGTCAGCATAAATGTCAAACAGCATGGAAACAAGAAATTGTAATTGCAATAATAGGAACGAAAAAGAATAGAATGGATACAAATGGACGAGGCCCGTGTTGGACACAGTCTCCTTAAAACAGATTCGTCCCCTCTCTCTAGTACGTGCTGGAGGTTTCGTGGACGTTTGTCTCTCAGGATACAATGGCGAGCAGTGAAGAAGCAAGCATAGTACCTCAAAAAATAGATTCGCCCCTCCCTCTAGTACGTGCTGGAGGTTTCGTGGACATCTGTCTCCCCCAGGATACAACAGCGAGCAATGAAGAAGCAAGCACAGAACCTCAAAGCTTCCGGCGAACCGAAAAAATAAAAAACAACCTGAACACTATCAGAAGAAAGAGAAGGCGAGGTTACCCAATGACTCTTGACCTAAATTGGATGGCAAATTCGAATGGAGTGACTTCCCACTTCTGCAGTTCAGATGACTGAAAGAGCAAATTTTCCACTGATCTCTTTTGAATGGGTACATTTAGTACAACGTTGCTACAGAAATGCGTCAAAGTACTGTACATGGGATTAGCATCTCATATCAGACAAAATTGTTTTTGCCTTGTTTAACTCCTCTCACGACCGACTCAACCGCGAAGTGAGGGCAATGAATGTGTCTTCTGTGCAAGGAATTGTGATACCGCCCATAGGATGATCGAAGCCAAATTCTTCCTCGGCCTTGCGGAGCAATTCCTGAAACAAAGGCTGATTCAAGAATGATACGGGCACTATGTATCTCTTCTTCTGTCTTTCTCCAACATAAACTGCAAGGTAGCCTTTTGGGACCAAGACTGCTTCTCTGCTGATGAGAAAGAGATCGCCGGAGAATCTGCTTGGCATGCATTATAGTTGACAAGTGAATGGCCATATTCCCCCTCTCAAGAGAGAATAAAGCTGGCAAATTCTTTGATGAAGGAAAAAAAAAGTGTTTTTCTAGCTGAGAGATCTCAAGGGCTTTGGCAATGACTGTAGAAGACGAAATGCATCTATATATAACATCTGGGAATGCTAGAATGAGTGGTGTGGGAGGCATTTGGTCTCCGGTTTGAGCAAGAAACATTTTCACCTGACGGTTCACATGGTCCACCAGTCTTCCTGCTCATCATCAGAAACTCTGGTATTGATTGAGACTTCCATTTTTTTTGTTAGAGTGCACTCTATGTCCTACCCCATCCGGCATATGAAACCTGTGCAAGGGACCACCAGAAATACAAGAAGGGTGGACACAAAAAGGAAGAAGAAAAGAACTTGCAATTTATGGAGAGTCATCTCTGAAACGGAATAAGGAATTGTTAAAATTTTCAGAATTAGCTCTACTCAGAGCTCTGATTGCTTGGTCAGTGGCCAGTGCCTCCAAAATCGTTGACTTATTTGTTGAAGAAGCCACATTTACCAGGACATAAACTCGAGGTCTCCGACCAAAAGAAAAAAAAAAAAAAACTGAGGTCGCATGCATGAATTGGGCTTATCTGAGGTTGAAACATTTGTAAACCAATTTTAACTAACGCTTAGAACCCAAAGACCGGTAAACAGTTTGGTATTCCGTAACGTTTCTTTTTTTCTTTTCATACTCTATTTGTATCAATGTTTTGGCATTTGCCTGTGAGCAAGAGGTTGTCCTCTTCTATATGCAGGAGCAGATCCACATTTGTGACATCCCGAAATTCGGACAATTATAAGATGAATGAATTTGGATTTTTGGATTAAGAGACAAATATTGGACATCGCCTCGAAAGGCTCGAAATTGGCCGATTGGTTCCAGAGTGCCAAGAAATGCAGTAAATTGGAAATGACCGTTTCGCCCCCCGATTTTCTTTAGACTCCCTAGACAGTGGGTAGTGGAATTTTTAGTGAGATTTGAATTCCAATCTAGTGCGATCTCTTGACCAATTCCGTTCGCGCTTGAACCCCAATTTGTCCAGTTTGAGTCCCAATCAGTCCCGTTTTGGCACGAATTTTGAGGATTGACCAGTCAAACTTGCTCTCCAAGTTTTGACCAGATTGGATAAGCTTTGACCAACTTTTGGTCAAATCGATGAATAGTAACCGAGATATTTTATTATTTTATTATTATTATTATTATTTTTTCTTTTTTTTTATTTTCTCAAATAATGGGTTCTTTCTCTCTCTTATTCTTCATCACTCACGGCAGAACCCTCACCCCCTCACTATTCCACCATAGAAACCACTTTTTCTCTCTTTTCTCTCTCCCTCTCATTCGGCTCCAAATTCTGGCTGCAGACTTCAACCGGCCGCTGACAAAAATCTGTAAGTTGGATTCTCGCAATTTTTGGATATGTTGTAGTTCAATGTCTTACGGTTCTAACCCAACTTGAATCGCCTCAATCCGAGGTCGTTTGACCCTTCAAATGTATTTTCTCGTATCAGTCGACGAAACTGTTTTCTGGGTGCCGAATTTCTGTTTTGGTTCTAATTGATATATGTCGACCCCGGCTGCCCCTAGATCTCATTTCATGTCAAATATATGATTTCTAGTTCGTTTTGATGTCGGTTCAGCCCCTGAACAGCCCCGGTTTGGATTAAATCCACCGGAATCCGTCGTCGTTGTTGTGCTCCGCCGTGCGTCGCTAATCATCGCTGCTTCCAGCCGCTTTCTCAGCCCTGTTTCAGCTTCGTTTAGGTAAGTTTTACTTCTAAATCTTGAGTAGGATGTTAGATTATTCATGGATTGGCTCTAGGATGCGTTCCGAGGTGGATCGATTTAGAAAATATGACTGATTTGGTGATATTGTTGGAAATCGGTTCTGTGGAAAGGTTTAGTGCACTGATCGCACTTGGATTTATGCTGTCCATACTCTGATTTGGTTGGTCAAGGGTGTAGATAATGGCTCGAGCTAGTGTAGAAGTTGAAAGATAAGATTTTGGAGTGATTAGTGCGGGAATGGACCTAGTTAGCGAGTTGAGTTACTATTTGAGATGCCCTAAGAGTTGTGCATGGGTTCGAAAGTAAAGTTCAAGGGCTGTCCACGAGAGTTTGAACTCTGATATTGAGGTGTCGTAGGCCCTTCTTGAAGGATTTGGGGTGAAAAGGACAAATAGGCAATTCCGGGACAATTGTGAGCGATAGCCAAAGTGATTGGCTTAGACATTATAATGAGGTGAGGATTTGTTATGGCTAAATCTATGATTAGAATTGCTTGACCTATTATATTGTGAATTGTACTCGACGGCGTTCGTATTGTTTTATTCACCCGAGCATGCCTGATTGAATATTTTGATAGAATTGTGAATTACATGCTTGCTTGGCTGTTAGGACATGAAAGTGGGTAAATTGCATGCTTAGGGTTCGATCTAAGAGTATCTGGTATCCTGAGCGAGATTTAGAAGGTGAACTTGCTGAGCCGTGTTAGCTCACCCCGTTTGGGGATTATATTTTCAGATGTGTAGGTTTGGCATTGGATCGAACGATGGAGACGATGAAGACAATGGATGGTGCCAATAAGAAGAGGGCGAGTGTTGTTGGTCGTGCTTTTACCTTGCTCAATTGTGGTCAGGGATATTGTATCGCTTCCGCTATTTGGATCGTTAGGTCGGCGACAGGTTCCTGGGATGTCGCGCGTTTATTATCGACCTTCGATCGTCGTGCAGATGTCGCGCGCTCGTGGAGGTTCGGGGCGTGACAACATTGGCCTAAAATGAAGCTGGCTGGAGGGTAAGTTGAAGCCTAAATGGTGCGGGTTACTTGAAGTATCACATGATTGTCGAGAAATCTTCCATTGGACCAGAATTTGGCACAACAGAATTCTGCCCAACTGTGCGGAGACAATAATTACACTTAGAAATATGACGGAATAGCTAGGAAAAAGGGGTAAGTACAGCGCAAGTGCCATAACTTTGTACAGCGTTCACTTAAGTGCCATAATTTTTTTTTTTCGCTCACTTAAGTACCACATCGGAGTAAACTCGGACACTTTTTTTTTTTGGGGAAAAGAGTAAACTCGGTCACTTGAGTGCCACCTTCGGCCAAAATCGTTCACTTGAGTGCAATTTCTGGCAAATCCTCTAATGTGGAATTTATTATTATTATTTTATTTATTTTTTGATGATACATGGGTTTTTTTTTTAATTTTTAAATATTTTGTGGCATTTTTTCATTTATTTTGATATTTTCGTTTTTTAATTTTTGGTTTTTTCCCCTTGGCCAGCGTGGGTCATTGGCGACCCTCGCCAGCTACCACCGAGTGGCCCAGGGGACAAGGTTGGCTCACCCTGGGCTGGCAAGGTCGTGACAGCCCTGAGTGTTGGCCGTCGCGGCCTAGGCCGCCGCAAGCGAGAGCGCGAAGGCCCTCGCTAGATCTGGATGGGGGTGATCGCGGCCCCCCCGGCCATGGGTGAGGGGGCCCTTGCTTGGACCTCGTTGGTAGTTGTGGGGTCTAGGCGAGGGCCCCCTCGTCGGTGGCTGGCAGTGCCACAATGGCCCTCGCCTAGATCTTGCAAGGGCCTCCTCACCGGTGGTTGGCGGGGTTGAGACGGCCCTCATCCAGATTTGGCGAGGGCCTTGGCGCCCTCGCCTGCGGCGGCCGATGGCTTAGGTGAGCTGGCTTTGGCCCCTAGGGCACCTAATGGTGGCCAACGCTGGCGGCCTTCTGCAGAGAGAGAGAGAGAGAGAGAGAGAGAGAGAGAGAAGGAAGAAAAATTTACAAAAATAAAAAAATTTATAAAAAATTCCATATGTACTTTAAAATATTCAAAAAAATTATTTTGCCGGTGCCACGTGAGCTTTTCCGGCGGCCACATTTGCTTTTCCGGTATCCACGTAAGCGATGACACTTAAGTGGTCAATTTTTAAAAGTATGATACTCAAGTGAGGGCCGTACAAAAGTTATGGCATTTGTGGTGTACTTACTCCCTAGAAAAAAAACATGTTTTTCTGAATAATCAGGAAACACGAGAGTCTGAAAATCTCGGCGTCTAGTGGTTGAGGTACATAATGTCCTTTCTCTTCACAAGCCAATGGAAAACCAGCTAAAGATTTGCATGTGCAGGTCGAGTAGACGATCTCGATGAAAATGTGAGGCCAACCAATACATGGGTCCGGAACATCTCTAAGATTTCTGACCATGTTTTTGCTTACTATTGCAGAGAACAGAAATGCATAATGCAGGGCAAAGTTTGTCTGCTTAATTTGGTGTCCACCATCTCCTCAATTACATACAAAGATTAGATGCAGATGTAGACAGGAGATAACTTTTGTCATTCCAATTGCATCACCGGATGGATATAAGTTACTTCTGCTCATAGTAAATGTTATCTTTTAGCAAGTGGGCTCTCCTCGATAGATGAATAACTGAAAGATACGGGAACCGCTATAAATATTTCGTGCCATGCTAAAGAATCCGAGTCCAGAGGAGTGGCGATACTTTCTGGATGATATTTTTTGCACCAGTGTCTCTATTGAGCAGATAAATGCTATTCTCATTGCATACCCTTGAAGGCTGTCAGTAAGAGGTCTGCAATGTAAGTCAAGGGAAAATTGTCAAGTTGGCTGATATTTTGGTTGCATGACCTACTGAATGAATGCCAATGGATCTGCGTGGAAGGAGACCCAAAAAATGATTCACCATTATACTGAATTGACAAGTTCATGAGTGTTGGGAGCAAAATCCAGCTGCCTTAGTGGACATTTTACTTCCTCATTAGGATCTCTGTTGATTAGGATAAATGTGATGTTGATGTTGATGTTGATTAGAATCTTCTGTCTAGATTTTATTTTTGTGCATGATTTCTCCTTTAAAATACTGTAATATCTTCTATCAGAAGATAGGATTATAGACATCAGTACCACCCGAAGTCCAAAAGTAAAATCCTTAAATTTTAGCTGTTGTGGTGTTTGATTTGCATTTATGTGGGATGCATCCGCTGAAAACTGATTGCAGACTGACATGTTGCCCAATAACGCGTGACCTTAAGTGCTTGGCAAATTGGAATGGAGTGACTTCTCACTTCTGCAGTTAAGATGACTGAAAGAGCAAATTTTCCATTGATCTCTTTTGAATGGGTACATTTAGTATAAGGTTGCTACAGAAATACATCAAAGGACTGTACATGCCTTGTTTATTGCCTCTCACAATCGACTCAACCGTGCAGTGAGGGCAATGAATGTGTCTTCCGTGCAAATTGTGATACTGCCCATGGGATGATCGAAGCCAAATTCTTCCTCGGCCTTGCTGAGTAAGTCCTGAAACAAAGGCTGATTCAAGAACAACATGGCACTACGTATCTCTTCTTCTGTCTCTCTCCAACTGCAAGGTAGCTATTGGGACCGAGATCGCTTCTCTGCTGATGAGAAGAGATCGGCGGAGTATCTGCTTGGCATGCATAATAGTTGACAAGTGCATGGCCATATGCTCAACGGAGAAATTGAAGGAGATGGCAAATTCTTCGATGGAGAAAGAAATGTTTTGCTTGCTGAGAGATCTTGAGGGCTTGCTATGACTGAAGAACAAATGCATCTATATATAACATATTGGAATGTTAGAATGAGTGGTGTGTGAGGCATTTGGTCTCCGGTTTAAGCAAGAAACTTATTCACCTGACGGTTCACATGGTCCTGTCTTACTACTCATCATCAGGGACTCTGGTATTGATTGAGACTTTCATTTTTTGTTAGAGTGCACTCTATGTCCTACCCCATCCGGCATAACAAACCTGTGCAAGGGACCACCAGAAACACAAGAAGGGTGGATACAAAAAAGAAGAAGAAAAGTACTTGCAATTTATGGAGAATCATCTCTGAAACAGAGGGAGGAATTCTAAAAAGTTTTCAGAATTAGCTCCACTCAGAGCGCTGGATGCTTGGTCCTTGGCCAGTGCCTTCAAAATCATTGACTTATCTCTTGAAGAAGCCAAAATTACTAGGACATAACCCCGGAGGTTGCTCTCATCAATTTGTCATATGTGAGATGGAAACATTCAACATTAACTACTACTTAACCCAAGAACCGGCAAAGCAGTTTGGTATTTCACAACCATATAATTTCTTTCTTTTTATTCGTACTTTATTTGTATCAATGTTCTCGCATTTGCCTGTGAGCAAGAGGTTGTCCTCGTCTAAATGCAGAAGCAGATCCACATTGGCCTAAAATAAAGCTGGCTGGAGGGTAAGTTGGAGATTAAACGGTGCAGGTTACTTGAAGTATCACATGATTGTCGAGAAATCTTCCATCAGACCAGAATTTGTCACAACTGAATTCTGCCCAACTGGTGGAAGCACTAATTAAACTTAAGAATATGATGGAATGGCCTGGAAAAAAGCATGATTTGGTTAAGTGTCATCCTCGAGTCACATGGTGAAGAAACTGCCTAATCTCCTAAGTTAAGTAATCTTTCCAATCTAGATCTGTACCTCTAGATCATTCACCCTCTTTGGTTAAACAAACAGAGGAATTGTCAGGCAACTTTTCTCAGGAGAAGAAAAAAAAAAAGCCAGATTGTTGACATCTCAGCTTACACCGAGGGACCGACCTTTTTATGTTAGAAAAACATTTTATTTTCTGTTTTCGTTAACTGCATAAGTTAGTATGCCATGGAACATTCTGCAAAAGATTCATCATTATTTGCTGTCCATAAGCATCATTGGTGGCCAGAACCCAGAAGCCAACAAATGAACGGAGTTTATGATTTGCAAAGAGCTTCAATCTCATCATCTTTTTCAGTAGGAAATTCGGACACAAAGTAGGCGCCATTTTTCTCCTTCCTCCGGCAAGATAACTTCATCAATAGTGTAACAAATGCGGACCCCCATTGCGAACCATTTTCTCTTCTGCTATGAGATAGGAGTTTCATGTCTAGATTGTATCTTTTTCATTCATCACTTAATACACATGCTATCTTCCTGATTATTAAAAATGGATGCAACTCAGATCTAAAAGATGCCCTGAAATATGGTGGAACATATTTAAAGAAACTGATGCTGCTCGTCCTAAATGATCATGGACAATATACTGTACATTTCTACATTCTCTTTTCTCCGAACTGAAGGGAGGCAAAAATTTTTCAACAAACGAGTCACTTCTATGTACAAAACTGAACCTAATATCTTCCGTGATCTGGCTTGTTGGTATGTCTTACGATCTGTTTATGTGAGAAGTCAGATGGAGGAAAACTTCTTCTTCACAAGGAATCCAGAGGCCGCCCCTCGGATGATCGAACCCAAACTCTTCTTCAGCTCGGCTTAGCAAGTCCTGAAATGAAGGCTTGGTTAAATGAGAGATTGGAACTACATATCTCCGCTTCTGGGTTCCTCCAACATAAACTGCAAAATAGCCCTTGGGCACACCCATGGCCATTGGAACTGCCTGCTTTTCAGTGAATACAGATCCTCGAAGAATCTGCTTAGTGAGAGCGATGACGGGCAACCGGATTCCCATGACTGTATTTCTCTGTGAACTTTTGGAGAAGAGAATCTGACAGGAGAATGTGAATTGTTCAGTTCTATATTGCTTGTAGAACTCGTCGATAAGTTCTACTAATATAGATGTGGAGGAATACTCATCTAACATGCATGGCCCAGGTAAGAAACATAAACGCTTGAGGGTCACATGCTATTGTTTTCCAGCTAATGAACTAACGATGTCCATTTCAGGAATGAAAGTGAAGAAACAGAGCCCCACTTCAGAACATTTAATAGATGCCCTGAAAATTTCCTGGAGAGAGTGGTGGTGTGGGAGCATCTTGTTAAAATTTGGCGGGACGGCGTACCACTTGTACCGACTAATAACATGTTTGAGACATTAGCCAATGTCGCCACATGAGTAGTAGGGTCACCTGAAAATGATCATTGCTTGGAAGTGGTTTAATATCATGGGGTAGTTGTTTTCTGAAGAATATAAGGTTCGGTTATGTGGCGTGTTACACCCTGGATAATACTAGTCTCGTATTGGCAGTATAACAATTGTTGGATCTAATCTAAATACTGTTCATTGGCCACAATTTGCGTCCTAGTTGCGCAATTTGCTGTTCTTCGCCCCCGAATCAATTTCATAATGGATTAGACAAAAATTAAAAAGTTGGGGAAAAGCTAGAAATTGCTGGGATTCAGGCCTAAAAAAAAGAAAAGTGAACAGGGTAGGAAAAACATTTGCCTCCAAGTTTGTCGTGTTGCAGACTTGTAATCTGCTGATTCTATGGAAAATATTACAAAGATCCAGCCAGCTGGCTCATAGCTTATATGAAGTTAAGAGTGGCAAACTTGAAAGTAACAGCTAAATCTAGATGTAACAGCCCTGTAACATTGATAGCCTTAAAAAAAAAAGAAGTGGCCCTGTAACTTTCATGAGGGAACAATATCAAGATGGAGTTGCAGATTTCACTTTGCAGTCTGTTCTTTAGTCCTTCAGTTTATTAACTTGATTTATAACAGATCTAATTGAGCTGTTGGTTTCCATTCCTTGTCATACACCAATTCTCTTTTCGGTTGTGGTAAGAAATACAATGATTACCCCAACTCAGGACAGTGGCATATAAAAACAAGTCTTATAGGCTAATTTCTTCGAACCATCGTCCGTTCACATAATCCTAGAGGAGGAAACAAGAGTGTTTCTAGCACAAACTATTCACACTAAAGACCAATCGGTAATGTGGTAGGTATCCAGAGACTGAATTTCTTTGCTTCCGGCCAAAGTTGATTGCCGAAAAGGACCAATCGATCACTGGGAAAACCATATATCCACACGTTCATAAGAATAAATCTTATTGATCGAAGTTGCATCTTCAATTTTTACATCTGTCTATCTCCTTAAACTGGTACTCCCTAAAACAAGAGGGGAAACATATACACCGGTTGTAAAATTTGTTTACAAAATTGTGTGAGGTGTATCGACTAATCTATCTAGGAGTTCCCTAGTCAGGATTGATCATCCGTCTATGAGGTCGAGGAAAACTTCTTCATCGCACGGAATCGTGAGGCCTCCCATTGGATGATCGAAGCCGAACTCCTCCTCAGCTTGACTCAGCAGGTCCCGGAATGAAGGCCTAGATAAGTATGACAGAGGAATGACGAATCTCTTCTTTTGGTTTTCTCCTACATAGACCGGGAAATGCCCCTTTGGAACGTCTAAGGGCACTGAATTCACTTCTTTGTGACCAGATAGAGACCGCAGCAACTTTTTTCCTGGCAAATGGATCCCCATGTCACGTGCCTGAAAACTTCTTCAAGAGGAAAGACTTTGAGGAAGATGCTATGCCGCTTCCTGGAAGGAAGTAGGAAGAAATGTGAATTCTGATATGGTCGCTGAGGCAATGGCTTGGTAATGTATATATAGGGTGAGTGGATGGCAAGTGAGTTTATATGCTAAGCTGAAGGAGCGATAAGTTGTTATATAGGGCCAAATGAGAGACATGACTGCCTGGAGTTCACATGTTAATGTCTGCCAAACCTCATGAAACTCTATTGTTCATTATTGGAGCAAACATCATGCCCCACATCTCCTGAATACAGAATCCTCACAGGTCCTACTCAAATTTTGATGAGATTGTGGTTGATGTGAACAGCCTCTTGGTTAGTTGGAGAGGGCTCCTAACAAATCATTTGTATCAGGAATAATGACAACCCTCCCACATTGGGGCCTAGGGATTGGGATGCTTATCTGCAAATATTGGCCACTTAAAGAAAGATAGACATCATGGGTTCGGGCACTGGGCGATGCCTTACATGTTGGGCTCGTCTGGCAAGGCTCGCTACAATGTACGGCACCGGGGCCTGCCTGTTTGTCGCCCCTAATTTTAATCAGTCCTCTGCCAAACTGGTATGCTATCTAGGCTTAAAGACATCCCCTTTTTCCCTTGCTGACAAGACACATGGCGCGTTAGAACTATCGTGGGCTTCAGAAGGATAAAAATCATAAAATTAGCCGGCATTCATATTTGTCTATTATCCATATTGTTTTGCTTAAGAACGTACGGATTTATGAACTAGCTTTTAGTTATTTTGGGCAGAAAAATGACAAGATATGACGAATGGGAGTTGCTCATGCTCATTGCAGCAACAAGACACATAATCTGTCAGTATAAACGGTAGACTTTAGCCTACACCAAGTCATGAAATCATCACTTATTAGCATATGGAAAAATTAGATTAAATGGTTGCAGCAAGTATGCTGCAGAAATAAGTGAGAAACATGATTGTGACCGGCAGTTAGAGATGCTGAAATAAGACTCGGCATGTGCTGGGGTCTGCAAATGGAGGCATTCAACAACACAAACAATCACTTCCTGTGTCTAGGTCTTTACTTCATGATGCATCATTTCATCAATTTGCAAGTTGACAGACATAACCATGAGTAGTAGGGTCACCTGAAAACAATCATTGCTTCGCAGTGGTTTAATATCATGGGGTAGTGGTTTTGTGAAGAATTTAAGCTGCAGTTAAGTGGCATATTACACCCTGGATAGTACAAGCCTTGTATTGACAGTATAACAATTGTTGGATCTAATCTAAATACTGTCCATTGGCCATAATTTGCGTCCTAGTTGTGCAATTTGCTGTACTTCACCCCCGAATCAATCAATGGGTGTATATGAAAACATGTACTGGATTAGACAAAAAAAATTAAAATGTTGAGGAAAAAACCAGAAATTACAGAGATTCAGATCTAAAAAAGCGAAGTTGCCTCCAAGTTTCTTGTGTCACAGACTTGTAATCTGCTGATTCTGCGGAAAATATTACAAGATCCATCCAGCTGGTTCCTAGCCTATACGAAGTTGAGAGTGGCAAAATTGAAAGTAACAGCTAAATCTAGATGCAACAGCCCTGTAAACTTCGTGAGGGAACAACATCAAGATGGAGATGCAGATTTCACTTTGCAATCTATCCTTTAGCCCTTCAGTTTATTAACTTGATCTAAAATAGATCTAACTGACCTTTTGGTCTCCATTCCTTGTCATACAACAATTCTTGTTTAGGCCGTGATGAGAAATACAATAATCACTACAACTCTGGACAGTAGCTTATAAAAGCTAAGTCTTGCAAACTATTTTTCTCGGAACAATCGTGAGTTCATATAAAACAAGAGGAGGCAACAATAGTGCTTTTAGCACAAACTGATCACAAGAAAGATCAATCTGTAATAAGGTAGATAACCAGAGACTGAACTAATTTGCTTCCAGCACAAAGTGATTACCAAAAGGACGAACCGATCACTAGCACAACCATAAATTACAGAGATTCAGTTGTACATCTGTCTATCTCCTTAAACTGGTACTCCCTAAAACAAGAGGGGAAACATATACACCGGTTGTAAAATTTGTTTACAAAATTGTGTGAGGTGTATTGACTAATCTATCTAGGAGTTCCCTAGTCAGGATTGATCATCCGTCTATGAGGTCGAGGAAAACTTCTTCATCGCACGGAATCGTGAGGCCTCCCATTGGATGATCGAAGCCGAACTCCTCCGCAGCTTGACTCAGCAGGTCCCGGAATGAAGGCCTAGATAAGTATGACAGAGGAATGACGAATCTCTTCTTTTGGTTTTCTCCTACATAGACTGGGAAATGCCCCTTTGGAACGTCTAAGGGCACTGAATTCACTTCTTTGTGACCAGATAGAGACCGCAGCAACTTTTTTCCTGGCAAATGGATCCCCATGATCACGTGTCTGAAAACTTCTTCAAGAGGAAAGACTTTGAGGAAGATGCTATGCCGCTTCCTGGAAGGAAGTAGGAAGAAATGTGAATTCTGATATGGTCGCTGAGGCAATGGCTTGGCAATGTATATATAGGGTGAGTGGATGGCAAGTGAGTTTATATGCTAAGCTAAATGAGCGATAAGGTGTTATATAGGGCCAAATGAGAGACATGACTGCCTGGAGTTCACATGTTAATGTCTGCCAAACCTCATGAAACTCTATTGTTCATTATTGGAGCAAACATCATGCCCCACATCTCCTGAATACAGAATCCTCACAGGTCCTACTCAAATTTTGATGAGATTGTGGTTGATGTGAACAGCCTCTTGGTTAGTTGGAGAGGGCTCCTAACAAACCATCTGTATCAGGAATAATGACAACCCTCCCACATTGGGGCCTAGGGATTGGGATGCTTATCTGCAAATATTGGCCACTTAAAGAAAGATAGAAATCATGGGCTCGGGCACTGCGCGATGCCTTACATGTTGAGCTTTTCCGGCAAGGTTCGCTACAACGTATGGCACCGGGGCCTGCCTGTTTGTCACCCCTAATTATAATCAGTCCTCTGCCAAACTGGCATGCTATCTAGACTTAAAGACATCCCTTTTTTTTTCCCTTGCTCACAAGATACATGGCGCTTTAGAACCATCGTGGGTTTCAGATGGATAAAAATCATAAAATTAGTCGGCAATCATATTTGTCTATTAGCCATATTGATTTGCTTAAGAACGTAAGATTAATGAACTACATTTTGGCTATTTTGGTCAGAAAAATGACAAGATATGACGAATGGGAGTTGCTCATGCTCATTGCAGCAACAAGACACATAATCTGTTGGTATAACCGGTAGACTTTAGCCTCTACCAAGTCCTGAAATTATCACTTATTAGCATATGGAAAAATTAGATTAAATGGTTGCAGCAAGTATGCTGCATAAATAAGTGAGAAACATGATTGCGACCGGCAGTTAGAGATGCTGAAATAAGACTTGGCATGTGCTGGGGTCTGCAAATGGAGGCATTCAACAATACAAACAATCACTTCCTGTGTCTAGGTCTTTATTTCTTGATGCATCGTTTCATCAATTTGCAAGTTGACAGGCATAACCATGAAGCTCGTGTGAAGTGTTCCCCACCTCTGGTTATTTTGTGCAGATGGATATTTGAACAACCGACAACAAGGATCTAAATAGAAAAGACGATAGTTCATTAAACATTAATTATCTAAGCTCCTCTATGTGATGTAGCATACTTTAAGAAGATCATAAAAGAACATGTTCAAGAAATACTGTAATAGCAGGGCTGACATTTTGATTTTTATTTAATGGGAATAGAAAAATAGACTTAATGCAGCTATATCTATATTGAAACCAATCTGTATCGAAAAATTTCCATAATTTCTTTCCAACTCTGTTGAGTTCAATTTTATATTCATGTGATGTTGCATCAGTTTCCTCTTCAGATGGCATTTTTAGTTTTTACATCTTTATGATGGATCCGCTGCATACATTCATGGATCCTCAAGGTGAATTGACGAGGAACATGACCACCATAGCACGCAAATCAATGATCAAATGAAGATGATCGCGAACATAATATTCCCTTTGAAGACCAAAACTTCACATCTATTTGAGCAAATTTCAATCTACACATTTCTCAGGTCAAAATGATCCTTGTCAGGGATGTTAGAGAGGCAATCATGTCCTTCGAGAAGCGATTCTACACTAGACGATCAGCCTCGAAGCCGCAAGTCAGATTGACAAAGACTTCTTCTCTGCAAGGGATTGTGAGGCCACCCATAGGATGATTGAATCCAAACTCCTCTTCAGCCTGACCTAGCAACTCTTGGAAGGAAGGGTGATTGAGGTAACAAACTGGTACCACAAATCTCTTCTGGTTGTCTCCAACATAAACAGCCAAGTGCCCTTTAGGAACATCTGCATTTTCTGTCAATGAAAGAATACGGCGAAGTGCGTTCTTAGCAGAAAGCATCTTGGGGAAGCGAATGGCCATCAGTCTTCGAACTATATTCAAGAAAAAAGTTCTTTTCTCTTTTCTTGCAAGAGATGAGAATGAGAGAGTATGAAAAATGGAAGCTTTGAGAGCAAGGTTTGAAATTCTTTGTTGGTGGTATACTGGGTAGAGTGGGCATGTATATATAGATAAGTAGATAGTAGGAACATTGTTGTGCTTACTGGAATGAATGATGAGGGGATGTATCAGCATGCAGGGGCAAGATAGAGGGACAAGGACCATGAGAGATCACATGGTGGTGTCTATCTGCCAAACCATCGGTGAGATAATGAGAGGAAGCACCGGAAGAAAACATAGTGCCCCCACATCTTCCGAGAGAGGTTTCTACAGAGGTCCTACTAGAATTATGAGGGCATCAGGAAATATGAAGGCCTCAGCTGGCTTAAGAAACTCTCATGAACATATGTTGGAATTCATTGACTTGCTGGAGACATCCATCAAAGTTTCCACATGTGGGATATCATTGAGAAGTAAAGATGCATTACTTGGTCACTTTTCTTTCTTTCTTTTATTTTTTGGCATGTGATGCTACGTTTGGTACAATAGAATGGATGAAATCGTGAAGTCGGTTATTATATTTATCAATAATTATGATATTCCTAACTCTAACCGGTAATCATCAATCTTCAAAAACTTATATTTGCATCTAACATAAGAATGGCGGAATGTGCCCGGTTTCTTCAAACCAAGCAGAACGTAAGTACGACCGGAGATAGTATCAGCCTTTGTACATTTCAATCTCCATCAGAGTGCTTTCAGATGTACACATAATAAATCTATTGTATGACAGAAAGAGGTAGCTAAAACTGATGTCATAGGACACCGAACTATCCTAGCAGCTTGCGAATAAGAAAGTGAAAATGCCATGGTGAATGTGAAGAGTGTTGCAGAGATCGGTCACCTTCAAGACTCCATAAGCCTACCATTCAAATGCTCACCCATTTCGTCCTGTTTCTCTGGCCTTACCTTCCGGAGTCCTGGATAAACCAGCACTCACTCGAGCTGATGAACAATGCATAATCCATGCCAAAGTGACAACTCTCCAGATATCCGCGCGTTGAGACGACTTTGAAAGTGAAAACTATCGATTTGGTGTGGTGTCTTGTTGAGTATGGAATGCAGAAATGGGTGATCAAACACATGCTCTCAGCCAGCAAATGCGGTGATCATTCTGTTGACAGAACAACTTCTTCCCGCCAAGTGATACCGGCTTTAAGACATTGGACATTGGAAATTACAGATTTCACCGAGGTCTCCTAATCCAGTGATGAGTCGGCCTCGTGAAACCCAGAAACCAATCATGTGCGCGTTAGTCTCGGCCCTAAGCGGAGGAGGAAATCATGAGGCTTCGTATGGGCTTCCGAAATCTGTCCAAAGATAGATCCAAAGCCCATTGGCCCACTTTAATACCTTGTGTCATTTTTAGAAATCTCCATAAAAACGGACGGTTTTGGAACAATTGTTATAGCAAAGAAAGGACAAGTATATCATTTTTTTTATTGCTTTTGAATTATTATTACGAAAGAAGAATGCTAAAAGGAAATTATAGAATGTGCTGTGAAACAATGTACGGTTATTTCCGATAGAAGGGATTCGTTCAAATCAAAAAGTTTCCTTTTTGAAGATCGGATTTTTAAGTAACATGCGAGAAGGCCAGATAACTCCTCCAAAAACTAAATCCTTCGTGATTTATATGAAGATCGACCCACATCTCATTGTTTTGTAGCTTATTTCATTCATATACGGTTAAGTTCTATCATTTCTCCTTGTAGTGGTTTCGCTTCGTGGATAAGCTTTAAGGTTCATGGACAAGTTAGCAATTTCGCATGGTCGAGGTAGGCCAATCCTTGTTCCTTTGACTCCCTTATCCGATTATCTCCTATTTGCTTCATTGAATGCAATTATATTAGCCGACTTATTCTTTATTCCAGCTTTCAACTTATTCTTTAAGGTTATCCACCTTGTGTAGTGAAGAGCATGCTTGTTAAAAGGGGTGGATCGGATTAGGTCTAAAATAGTATGTCCCAAATTGGCACATTTCACTCTGCTTTGACTTATTTTCATGTATTACAAATTTAGTGACATGTATCCGATTTGATTCATCCTCAACACATATACGACCCGACCCATATTGCTAAAAGAACTTTTATATTTCTCCAAATTTAGGAAACTCGTGCCCAAACTAATGTGAAAATATGGAGTGAGAGAACGCGAGATCTAGTGAGGGCAAGAGAGAGAGAGAGTTATAGAGGTGAGTTGGGTCTAAATAATTTGTTAAACCATTTTAACATCCATATTAAGCCATATTAAGCCCATTTATGTCCCATAGAATTGGGTCTAAACCGATTTATAATATCTTTATTGAATATTACCAATCCATGTAACAACTCTACCCATTAAATATAGATTAAGAAATGAGCGCATGGCCCATTTTAACAGATCTAGTGAAGAGGTGGTCACAAACAACTAGAGGGATGCATATCCACCTGTATAGACACAACATCTTCGCGTGTCTATACAAAAGTCGGACAAAGCCGAATGATTCGGGATACGACTCGGCCACAAAATGCAGAGCTTAGCTAAGGGAGAGGGTTGGGTCTTGGCTGTTGGGCACTTACAGAAAAAGGCAAAGGGACTAAAACGAGGGTACGTTCAAGGCTTCTCTGTGATCTTTTTGGCAAATCCCACGTGACTTCCGTAGCATACACTCTTCGATTATTACCAAAAGAAAGTGGATATCGTGCCAAGAACATGCAGCCCCCAAGAAAATATAAATGGAAAAAATAAAGAAACGCAAGGGCAACCAACCCACATAAAAAATTAACTATTTTTAGCACCTCCTGCTTGTTTCCCCCAGGTTGGTAGGGCATCGTGTCCTGAAAAACGTAGGGCATAAGCATGTGAAGTTTGCCCTATTCGCTCACCTGATGTGTTCCTAAACTCCCTTCTATTGACCATTATTTTATCCAAGACTTCGACATGCTAAACTCTCCCTTTCCTCCCTCTCTTTCTCTATATATGCGCGAGCTTTGTTCGGCGACCAAAGCCATACAAAGAGCATCCGAGAACCAAAGTCCTTGCGCTCAAATCCTCCACTAGTATCCTTCCGGATATCATAAGAGAGATGGGCATCCAACTGATGGGAATCGCTCATGCGAAGCAAAAGCTCCAGCGCACCCTGTCGGCCCGAATCCGAGCAACGTCGGCCGCGTCCAATGTGCCGAAGGGCCACTTCGCGGTCTACGTCGGAGAATCAAAGAAACGGTTCGTGGTCCCTCTTTGGTACCTCAAGCACCCGCTGTTCCAGAGCTTGTTGGACATGGTCGAGGAGGAGTTTGGGTTCGATTGCCCGACCGGCAGGCTCACCATTCCGTGCAGCGAAGACTACTTCACTAGCCTAACTTCTTCCTTGAGTTGTTGATCGCTGCAAATGGAATTATCACCACGGCTGTGGGCGATTTGTAGTTTTTTTTTTTTTTTACCAAGGGCAATAGACTTCCTTTCCACGAGGAGTCTCTCAAATTTTGCCATATTGACGACTCTTTCCTAAATGTCTGTATAGTGCCTTTCTGGCGAAGCTGTAAATGGATTGTTTTTTTTTTTCCTATGAAATGAATTTATATTTCCAGCCATTCGCTTAGTTTGCAATACATTCATTTGAGCTATCATTATGGCACTTTTGGGCACTCAAGAAGGGTGCTCAATGAGGTCATCTCCCCAGATAACGTTAGGGGGGAGCTAATATGAATCAGAGAAATGATTATGTGACTGTTTTTAATTCACCGTGAGATTAATAGCCTATTTTGGGTCACTCCTTCGAGAATAACAAATAATTAGAAATTGTTGTGGGATCTACTCTTTCAAGAATTTGTGACCTATAATATGCTGTTGCTCCTACATTTACGCAAAAACTGTTATACTAGCAAAACCTTTTGAATTAATATCTTCGATTCAGTTTCCTTTCATCCTTCTTCGGTGGATGAACTCCATACACAAGGGGTACCTTCATGCTTCTAACATGTTTCATCGTACTTGAGATCTTACCCATTAGTTGTTACAGAAAGAGGAACATAAATATCACATGTGGATCATGAATTCGCAGTTGGTTGACGCAAGAGAAAACATAAAACTTTTTAGGAACTCTAGGGCTTTCTTATGCGGTGCTACCACTTGTCAAAGATATGAATCATAACTTCTTGGCCCAGTATGCTTCTTTGCCCCGTTGAGCACTCTTGTTAGAAGGGTGGATAGTTCTTGTCGAGCCCTAATAAGAGGAGAATTTCTCGGTTTGCATGGCAAAGTTTTCAATCGAGTTATAAACCTTTTTACGTTTTGTTAAATGAGTCAATCCTGTTAGTTTTGGCAAGAAATTACTCACGTGGACATCAACCGTTTTACGTGGCACGGATGACGTTGACATGGATAAAATTCAATAATATTTTCTCATATTTTTTATTAATTATTTTTTTATTAATTATCTTCTTTTTCTTTTTCTTTCTCCTTCTTCCTCCGCTGATCGCGGGGCCTTGACCATGGCTAGCAATTGCCACGGGCTATGACTGTTGAGGGTCACCCTCGCCAATCGCAGGTGAAGTCATCCTCATTAGGATTTGTCGAGGCCGGCCGTCGCTGGCCTTTGGAGATGGTGACCCTTGCTCAAGGTTGGTGAGGTGGCCCCTTGCCAGATCCTGGTGTGGGTGACCCTCACTAGTCGTAGCCTTTGGTTGGTTGCCGAACATGGCCGAGGCCCAGCAATTGGCGGAGAAAGAAGAAGAAGAAGAAAAAAAAATATTATTATTATTATTTGTCTAGATGAGCGATTTTTTGTCAAAATTGGCCGGATGTGATCAATTGGAAAAAAGTGAATAGGCAAAAATGTAATATGCGTAAAAATTTTTGGATATTTTTTCCTAATTTGTCTGATCTATAGCAACTTAATTGCTGTGCCGCAAACAAAACCATTCATTGATGACGACTGAAACTATAAAGAAATAAACCCAAAACCCGTAGTTTCAAAAATTGTTCAAGTATATTAGCAGTTAACACCATTGCGGTTGCGGCTGTTTCTACTGATATGGGGAACCCTAGTTATATTAAAAAAAAATTCGCATTGTCCGACAGCAACAGCGTAAAATGCGGCCATTTTGCTACTTGTTTGGGAACTGAACTGAGGTTCACATGCATCTGACAATATAAATAAGAACCGAATCTAAAAATCTTCGTTCGAAGGACAAGAACGAGTACAAAAGATAAAACGCCATGAAGTACAGTCGGGATGGGCCGATTAGGCAGCATGGGCATTCGCAGGAACCACGAGGAGGCCACCTCAGTTGTAGTTGTTGTAATCGATCCTATGTGTGTTCGCATTTATCAAAATAAGATAAGTAACTTGAATCAAGTGCAGAGAAATGGTTGATTAAATGATCGATCCGAGCCCGACGAATTCACATCGTGTCCTTAAGACGAATTTGTCCCCTCCACTGATATCTAAGATTGTATGGACAATTATCTCCCAGGATAGAACGGATTACTATTTTGTTGAAACAGTACTTATTCAACAAAATTCCTTCGAACGCAATTTCGGGAATTATCGCACATATGAGAGTGAATGAATGGATGATTTTCGAAAACAGAAGGAATGCACGTGTTCTCTTTGAAAAAAATCTGAATGTATATTAAATGGTCCAATTGAAGAGTCACTAAGTTATATTTGTTCGGTGTTCGGTTATTGCCGAATCAATACCTTTGTTCGGTGTTTGGTTATTGCCGAATCAACGCACTGAAGGGAGAAGTTCGATGGACGAATCTGAACTGTTGCCTTGAAGGGAGATCACGAACAGACACCGTCCGAAAATAAAAATATTTCAAATGAATATGTCTATTTGAAAAAGAATAAAACAAAATAAAAGGGCTTAACTAGGACCCGCCCCGATCCGAGTCGAGCCGGTCGGACGGCGACGGCGCGTACGTGTGGATCGGTCCGACTTTGTGTAAGACCTCTCTCCTCCACAAAAGTGGGGTGCTTCTTAGGGCTCAAACCCATTGGAGAGGCTCAACTATTTAAATCCAATTTCAATCTCTCTTCTATTCCATATGGGACTCCCTCAACCACACTCTCATTCATATTCTAAGGGCTTTTAGAATACCAAAATCCCAACAGTTCTAAGATGGATTGGATAATAAAGATTAAAAGTGAATAGCAGGGATAAATAAGAAAGAAGAAGTTGAAGGATGAGTTCTGGGATCTTGAGCGGCTACTACTCATTGGAGTATCGACTTGAACGAGAGCTTGCATGTTGTCGTATAGTCTCCATTTATTGTGCAAAAAAATGAATTATTCAAAAAAGTGTTCTTAAAAAAATAATTGCGACTAAAAATATTTTAATGGAAGATGAAAATATTTTTCGTTCATTCATTTTTAGAATTAATATAGTTATTATTTTTAGGAATCATTCATTTTTCACGAAACCAATGGAACTTAAGTTCTGATCTATTAAAAAAGCAAAAGAAAGAAAGGTTCGTAATAATATTCTTCTCAAAAAATTTAGCTATTAGAGAGAGCGGTTTTAACTGTACATCCTTGTGATAGCACCCTTTAAACACGAAATAAAAAGTACAAAGTCACCTTGATGTTATTTTAACAACATATAATACTGACCGATCCGTGATATTCAGTAGGTATATAGATTTGATATCGCTTAAAACATGAGAATGCTATGTATAGATGAATTTTAATCGATATGTGCATCTTATCTCGAGTCTCACTATATATAACTTTAGTGCCATAGTGTTGGTTCTTCTTATAATATTCTCCGACACAAAGACTATTTCGAAAATCCCTTAGAAAGATGTAGTTTGTGGAAAACGCTGGGCACAATCAGCAAGTCCTTAGTAAGGTTTTTTTTTTTTCCTTATTTCTCGGGATCTTCACTTCCGAGATGGGGCTGAAATTCGCCGACACTCGTCATTTTTTTACGGAAAAATAATTATTGGACTAGATTAATAAAAAGACATAAATGTGGTCTGCCGGCCACAAATGTAACTGGTCACATGACATTTTGGACCTTTTTAGTACATGAAAACTAGACGAAACTTTTGTTTATTAGAATTACACGCAGTTCTATACTTCCAACAGGAATGAGTGCTTTATCTTTTCGCCTCGTGAATCTAACAACACAACCCAATCAGGAGATAGGTGCTGTTAATGACGTAATCTTATTTTGAGTGCCCCAATTATGCTTAATAGATATTAATTTTATTTCTAATTCAATGGATGAACGTAACACGCGAGAGACAGTACATTGCAATATTCATTTATTTAGTGCCTCATGTCACTTGTTAATAAAAAAATGCTAATGGAATTGTAAGCTAGTTTTTCTCCTAAAAGACAATTTAGCAAGCTTTTAAAGCAGCTCCCAATGATATTGGAATTAACGTGATAATTAGTTCTCCTCCTTTCTAGGAGAATCATTAAGAAAAGATGTCGCATCTCGATGTTAATTACATCACACTATTGAAAACTTGTGATGGAATTGCTATTTAGTTTCTAGAGTTAAATATACTATTACTTCCTTATGAAGAATGCTCTCCAATTAATCTACAAAACATGCTCCCAAAAGACCCAGAACCATTTTAAACTGTCCCTGGACATGCAGGGATTCTGACAGCTTGGCACATCAAAAGCGGCTGTAAGTGCTTACCGAGCACAATCAAAGTCGAAAGCCAGGCCCATGCACAACTTTCGTATTGTGATGAAAAGCCCCCTCCCCCCACATGAATATGCCAATTTCTGATCTACTGTTTGAAATTTTGTTTTGTTGTGTTATTAGATTATGTCTTGAATTTGAGTTTGAGCGCAAAGTTCGATCCGATAGAAATTGGGCCATATCTTGGATGTCTTTTAACTTGAACTTTATCTCCAAACAATTTGAGTGGAGTCCCTAATATAATAGAGTTTGATCTGGCATTAAAAGGACCAAATAAAAAAAAATCAAGGTTTTCTAGTTTGAGTCCGCCGTTCACATAAGAACATGTCAAAATTGAGTTCTGTTCATTAATTACACATTAGAGCAAACAAGATGAGTGTTAACATTTTCTCTCTATAAGTTATTTGAGTGGATTCTTCATGAGAGATTGTGAGATAACACTTGTGGTTAGATATTGATATGCAGATTGAACCACATAGATCTTCCGTATTCTTTATTTTTTATTGTTAATTACTCTGATAATTTCTGCTATCGCATTTAGATTTAAATTGTAAGATTGGTTATATTTCATGCTTTCATCACACATGCAATGCATGTAATAATATGACAAAATAAAAAACATAATTATTCTAAATAAGGCATGTATAAAGTAGCTTGGGTGATTGTCATAAACCAATATTGTCATAACCCGTGCAACTAACAGGTTGGATTTTGGTCAGTTTACATAACTTAGAGAAAATAAAGTATTGGCTAATCTCTTCTAAGGTTGGCTTTGGTAATTAGATCATCATCGTTGTTAGAAAATCCAAAAATCCACAAACTTAACTCACTGAACGGATGAAACCACATAAATATAAAGTCCATTGAAACCACATAAGAATTCAATATAAGATATCGTGACAATACTTTTGTAAAATTTATGTTGAATCACCCTTTAGCGAGGCTAGGCCCAGCTGCTAACAAAAGAACTGAACTCGATGATTATTAAGCTCATAAGTGCTATATTTCTACTCAGTTAGTCAGTTTACTAAATGAAGGTAAGAACAATATAGATATTTTTAAACTAATCATATTTACACATGGAGAAGTAGAACGTCGGTTCAATCACTGAAAGGGATTGAATCACAATATTAAAGATTCAAGGTATATCTCACATCATATCATATTGTTCTAATTTGACATTTTAACATTTTAGAGAAGATGGTTGCACACTCAACTTTATTCGTAGCACACATTTTTTCTCTATATATGAATTTCTTTCCCCTAATTACATGCGATGTGCTCTAGGAGTCCTTTCACCACTCACTTGGCGGGTTTGAACATTTAAGGCCTTTGTCATCAAATCGGTTTTCGTATGAGAGAGAGAACGTTAACATATTATGCATCATTCTCTGATAGCTTAAACTTCTAGAAAAAAGAAGTTTTGCATTACACTTTCTATCTAAACTAACGCCAGCTTTTTCGACAATTGGGCATTGTTTCCAGCATGTGACCAAGTAATCAATCATATCATGATATCTCTAGGTCCGTCTATTTCCCATCGAAAGCAATGGCACTTTTCCTAATGGGAAAGAAACGGAAGTCAAGTCGAAGAAAACGCTTCTCATGACATCCTACGATGAATCTTCGCATCAAAATGCACAACTCGCTACAGCCACACCTTCTGGATCACGTCTTCTTCAGATCGATACATCTATATCTGCATGGGATGCATTGTAGGCGCATGTAGGGACTAGCCAGTAGCAGCTAGCTGGCTAGATATGGGGCACAAAATCACGAGAATCCGAGACTCTGCGTCATTGGGTCGCACATACCCTGGGAACTGAGACCCAATCATGCCCACAAAAAACACAATCTATCGTCAACATTCAGGAACTCCAGCTTGTGTGTCGTGCCGGAAAACCAGAGATCTTCATCACCGGCGTACGGCCCTCGGTTTTGACTCGCCACCCCCACTCCCCCAGGCAACTTGGGCCTGACAACTTTGCATGGAACTGCGCATGCCCATCACGTATGACTCGGGAGAGAGACGAGAGAGAGAGAGAGGGAGAGGAGAGCGAGCAACGAGCGAAGCATGGTGAAAACTCGATGAGGTGGACCTCCACTATCCTAGCCGTTATCTTTTTTCATCTCGCACACCGTCGGCCTGATGGGGAACTTCTCTTTCCTATATGTACAAAACCTAGGGACTCCGCACTTCAGAAATTAAAAGGAGAACCACCAAGAAGAGCTAGGCCGTCACCTTCATAAACTTTTGAACAGAAACGCGCACGCAGAGCTTGAAGATTGACTCATATATCAGTTGAGTTGATTCATATATCAGTTGAGTCATGGGTCTTCTTCGCTTGCCATCCGTTATTGCCAACACGAAACAAGCCATGAAGTTGCAGTCTCTTTTCGGTGGGAACAAACCATCACCACCACCACAAACCGTCAATCTCGCTTCGACGTGCCAAACGGGCACGTCGCCGTCTACGTCGGGGAAGTCCCAGAGGAGGGCTTTCCTGGTCCCAGTACGTTCCTGAACCACCCCTCGTTCCGGAATTGCTCAGCAGGGCCGAGGAGGAGTTCGGGTTTGACCACCCCGGCTGGCGGCCTCACCATTCCCTGCAAAGAAGAGGCCTTCATCGATCTCACTTCTCAGTTGCATTCTTCGCGCGATCGTCGAGAAAATAGAGATAGCAATTTTTTTTTTTTGGGAAACGCCTTATTTTGTTGGTCTTTTTTGCGTATAGTACGTGAAAATAGACTTAACATAACATAGTTACATACGTGTATCTGTAGCGACGGCTGTCACCGTACGTCTTCGTCTTCTTTAGCACCAGAATGTTCATCTTATTTTGATGAAAGGAGTTTTGAGGGTTCATGCGATGGCGTTGCCGTTATATTTGCCTAATTCAAAACCCTGGCATGCAAAATCCGTTTCTCTCTCACACTTTTGCCAATTTAGTCCTAGACCTTTTACTTTTTGCCGATTCGGTCCTACTAACCAGAAATTGCTGACGTGGATGCTAGTCATTCTACATGGCGCCGCGAGTGTCGACGTGGACAATTTTTAATTTTTTGAACTTTGTTCCATTATTCTTTTTTCTTTTTCCTCTAGCATGGCTGCACTCGCTAGTGTCAATGAGGGCCGCCCCGCAGGCTCCAGGCGAGGGTCCTAGCCTGGCATTGGGAGAGGGCTGCCCCACCGGAGTCTGGGAGGGCCACGCCCACTAGCGTCGGGGGAAAGAGACCCTTGCCTTGGCGGGCATGGGTGGCCTTCGCCCAAACAATGACGAGGGCAGCAATGCTGCAGGGAAAAAACGAAAATAGAAAAGTAGAATAATTAAAAAAATTATTAAAAATTATCCACATCAACACTGGCGGCGCCACATAAAATGACCATCATTCACGTCACAATTCAGGTCAATAGGGCTAAATTTGTAAAAGGTAAAAATGTTTAGAACTGAATCAACATACTTAAAAGGTTTTGATCAAATTAGCAAAAAAATATGAAAGTTTTAGGACTTTTTAAATATTTTTCCCGTATATGGAGCTCTCCTAACCATTCTTTAAAACGTCATTGCAAAACAAGTCTTTTGCTCCAAGGTGAATTTTTAACCGTGTAATCCCTTTACATTTCCATGTGATTGAGATGGCTAAACGAAATTATTGCGGTTAATATTCGCCAAATATAAATGTTCGAGCGACACCACACCACGATATCCCGAGCCAAACTCGAAGCACCAATTAACTTCATGTCTTCCATATATTTTAAGTAAAAACTCAGTCGCCCCATTTTTTGGATTTTCCACTGTCAATCTTGCATCAATTATATAAGATTAAAATTAACCAATACCTCTTTTCACATATGTTTAGTATTTACCTACTAAATCCACAATTACATAACTCGATTATTTCCAAAAACAAATTAATTTCTTTTTTTGTCTTCACACATCTTTCTTCGATGATCACACGGTGCGTTGTGTGGCCCTCAACTTGGTTTTTGATGATAATGTTATACAATACCACACAACACGACACATTAATTTATCAGAAAAAATGCACTCTTGTTCTAAGATTATGCTTACTTAATAACGTCTTAATTAAAATAAAGAATAAAACGAATACAACTATAAACGTGTGTGCATATATCTATATTATATTTTTTGATGGGATAATCTATAAGTACTACAACTAAAGTTATGTCCAAAGAAATAGAACTAGGACATTGATGTTTGTGAGCGCTGCATCCCCTTGTTATAAGTGGCGGCAGGTTAACCCTAATCTTGACCTAGAAATTAGGAAGGCTCACGCTATTTTCATCCCCTTATTGGCTTTGACACCCATTTTATATTGAATTGACTATATTATCCCTAGCTGGTATTAGCTTTGATAAGATTATTTCTTATTCTTTTTTCTTCTATTTCATTTGTTTCAATTTCACTAGAGAAAAAAACTACCAATGCTCTTTTTTTTGTGGTCAAAACAAGCTGATTTTCATTTAATTAGTAACAAAATGAGAACAAAGCTGATGAATATCTAAATAAAGTAAATCCCAAAGAGGTTGGGGGGGGGGGGTTTTAGTAAGCCAATTAGGGGAAAGGGATCCTTTTCGATGGGTCTTTGCGATCCAATCCGCCGCTTGAACCAATGCTCCTTTCAAACAACATTTATAAGATTCATTGTTGGGAGAACTCCTTATCTAAGACTGATGTTTGCCTTCATTTTTTTTTTTGGCCTTTTGCCGTTTCTTTCTCCCTTTGGAACAAAATCTGTTTTTTTAAACCAAAAAAACTAACTATTGTTTTCTGGAAAAAAATAATTATTCTAGTAATGAGTTGTATATTTCTTTATTTGGGAACTATCATTGAAAAATTTACTCAAACACAAATAAGAGGAAAATCTATGAGTTGCGTACAATGAACACATCAACTATAATATTTCATGTTTTAGTGAATTCTTGCAAGATTTGATCCAAAAATAACAGTTGAAAAATCCGATCATGAGGATAATATAAGGAAATAAAGTTAAAAAAATATAAAACTAACATTTCTCTAATCTAATATATGTTTAGTGCCTGCTTAGATTATAATTACGAAGCATAAAATATGGGTGTGGAAACTTTCGACATGTAATGGGCGTGGACGAAGCGGCTAGAGTGGAAAAAAAGTTGTTTGGACGGGACGTGGGTAAGTTTTTTTTTGTTTTGGGAAGGTAAGATATGTATTAGCTTTTTCAAAAAGGCACGATTACAAGGAAAGCCGAGATACAAAAATCTCGTACCAATATGACAGCGAAGGTTGTCACAAAAGGTGCAAAGGTGTAACGGCAAGAGAAAAGCACCGAAGGGTAAGAACAGGCAAAAGCCGAACAAAGCTAAAAAAAGGCGGCGAAAACAACCGCAAGAAAGCTAAGTGAAAATATTAGTAGAGATGCCCACTTCTCTTGGATCCTTCTGTTGGACGGCAAGTCTTTCACCGGTCTTAGGGGCAAACCTCGATCTCGAACCAGCTTTGAAAGGTGGGAGTGCATGGACGGCATAAAGCAGGGGCAGGCTCGGAACAGGGCATTGTTTCGCTCTGTCCAAATGACATAACATAGCGCTGCAAAGGAGAATCGAGCAATACGATCACAGAAGGAGGACCGCTTGAAGGACCAACCACCCAAGTAATGGTGTCTCGTCAAGATCTGTTCCGCCAAATAAGGCTACAATTGGTGGCCCAAAATCGGGCAAGAGAGCTAGTAAAGGGGCACCCAAAGAAGAGATGCTCGATGGAATCTGGTCGACACTGGCAAAAGGCACACGTCCCTTTGGTTATCCGATGATAAGAGAGTAAATAAACTCGAGTAGGCAGCCTATTGAGGGAAATCAGCCACAACAAAAACGCGTGTCTCGGCAGAAGACTATTGTTCCAGAAAAAGGAACTCCATGGAACTTTCGGACCTTTCTTTCGAATATGATCGCAAGCAGAGGCTATAGAGAACGTACCGGTATTGTTGCATTGCTAGACCAGCATGTCCGGCCTACCAGCTACTAGTGGAGGGAAGTCAGGCCGCCAGGAGTTCAAAACATCTAGAACAGCTGATGGATGCTACGCACCAGCAATAAAGTCATGAACAGAAGCTTCACGTGGTACACCGGAAGTATAGATGTCTGATCCGAAAACAGGAGGTGAAGAGGGCTACGAGGGTGCCAAAAATCAAACCAGAAAGAAGTGATGCACCATCACCAATCCTCATCCTGAAGAGTAACTAAAATTCGTTACGCAAGTCAATGATCTTTTTCCATGCCCACGAGTAAAAAGTCGGTCTGGGGGAAATCCAGAAGCTCCTCTTCTTGAGGAAATTCGAGTGAATCCATCTACACCAGAGGAACTATTTATATGTAAATAACACCCAAATATGTTTGAGCATCGAAGCTCTATTGAAGTCACACTAAGATGGTGGATACGAAACCTTCATCCTTAGGGCGACACACATCTTCCCACGAGACTTTGGCTCCCCCAACACCCCAATCCGAAACCCTTCCAAAGGAATTGTTTAAGGATCTTTTCAATTTCCAGAAGAACCGCCATAGGAAGTATAAAAGCACTAGGCCAATACACTTGTATAGCATAGAGGACAGATTTAAGCAACTGGAGTCGGCTGGCAAAAGATAAAAATCGTTTGGGACCAAGATCGAGCTCTAGTTGTAATCATATTAACAAAGGAAGTACAATTTGATTTGTTCAAACGAGTAGCAATGACGGGAACACCAAGATAACGAAACAAGATCGTACTTTCATGAAAGCCAAAGAGATCTAGGATAGCACGTCGAGCAGCAGGGGTGTCTCCAGATAGAAAAATCTCACTTTTGTTGGCATTCGTTTGAGTCCAGACCAATCCGAGAACAATCCAGCCCGTTTTTTAAGAAGAGTGACCGAAGCCATGTTTGCCTCGGCAAAGAGGAGCACATCATTAGCAAAGAATAAGTGTGTCAACCGGGTAGGTTTACATCTCCAGTAGAATTTAAATCTAGGCTACCGAGTTTGGCCATTGAGGATTCCGGTGAACACTTCCATAACAAGGGTGAATAAGTACGGGGACATGGGGTCACCTTGGCATATACCCCGGCTGCTAGCAAAGAATCCATGAAGGTCCCAGTTGATGGCAATCGAGAATCTTGGAGAAGAGATGCATTCCATTATAAGTGAGACTAACTTCGGTGGGAAGCGAAAGGCTAGAAGGACATTCTTCATGAAGCCCCAGTCAATGGTATCATATGCATAGTCCACCTTAACGGTGCATTTAGGCGAGTACGGCTCATGTGAAATCCAGCAAATAGCTCCTGAGCAAGAAGGATGTTATCTACAATCCTCCCCTTAACAAAGGCGTTTTGGGGAGGACTGATAATAGATTGGAGTACACTAGCAATCCTCTTAGCAAGGATCTTGTGATGCACTTGTATATCGTATTACAGCAGGCAATGGGCTGAAAATCAGACATAGATGATGCATTAGGTACCTTCGGAATAAGGTGAGGATCGTTGAGTTTGTTTCCTTGAGCAAAGAACCCGAACGAAAGAAGTCCTGGACGGCCTGAGTTACCGAGGGACCTACAATGTCCCAAGCCGTAATGAAGAAGTCAAATTAAAAAATTAAAAAAGAAAGAAATAAAAAGGTAAGAAATAACCTTAAATCGAAGGTTTTCATTGAAGATTCTATCATGGAATTCTTCTCTTCAAGGAAAATAATGAAATTGGTAAATTCTACACAGGTCTCTCTTGTATTGAAGGTTTCAAATCCATGTTGCCTGAAAGAGCGCATGCCCATTTCATGCTAAAATGTTCTATACAAAATCATATCAAAGCTACTAGCAGAAAGAATAACTTGTATTCTTCTTTCGATCGTTGGCCTATTGCGATCTGAAAAAATTCAATCGGTGAAATTCCAGGCTAACGGATTATCAGGTTAATTGACTAACCTAATTCAGACCCTTCTAAGTCATACCGAATCGTAACTTAGGTTCTTTTCATGCAAAGTTTATTCAATTTGGAGTCGCCACTAATCTTCATGGTAGGTCGATTAAAAACCTAAGTAAATTAGCAGGAGAACTAAATTACTTCTACGAACCAGAGATTCAAAGTCCGGGACTTGGTTACGCTAGATTAGTCTAACGCCCTTTCGGTACCATTTTTTATTTTATGAAAAATCATTTGAGAATGCAGCATTGATTGATTTTAACCTAAGGCATTAACAAAGGTTATCATACGGGTGCACAAACAATTAATTGAACATCCAGAAACCAAGTAAGCTCAGGAGCATGCGCCACACAAAATATATATTTGTGTTGATTTTCATTCTTTCTTTTATGGATGCATGAAAAGTTATATTATATGCAGTGCATAAAACTACTCTAAAATACAATGGCATAAATTGAATGCAAATCTAAAAAGAATTCAAATGACATGACATAAAATGACGTGGCAAAAAATGATATGAAGACATAGCATATGCGAATATGACATACGAATGCAGACATGACATGCAAATACGGCATGCGAACATAGACATACGGATACGACATGCATACGTGTTCAGTAACAAATATATCGTAAAAACAGTCAAAGAAATCTATGATTTTACAAACAAGTTTGATAATATAATGTAATGAAAAGATGCAATATAAAAAGTAGTAAATAAAGATAAGCATTAAAATTCCCTGAAGCGGAAAGAGAGAGTGAGTTAATAACTTCTGTGCAGTGTTATGACCTCCAACAGATGACTCGACCTACCAATTCTGGGGTTGATAATGCGAAAATCAAAATACAAAAGATGGAATATAGGAGATCTTTACATCATCAGGTAGGAGGTAGAGCCTACAGCAATATGGAGTTTGGATCTTTTAAGCGATAAATGCAGAAAATTATAATAAATAAATATAAGCATTAAAATTTCCTGAAGCCGGAAAGATGGAGTGAGTTAACGACTTCCGTGCAATGTTATGACCTCCAGCAGGTGGCTCGCCCTATCAATTCTAGGATTTGATAATGCAGAAATCAAAATACGAGAGATGAAATACATGAGATCTTTATATCACCAAATAGGAGGTAGAGCCTACTGCAATCTAAGGTCAGATCTTTTAACCGAAAATGCAAAAAATTGCAATAAATAAAGATAAGCATTAAAATTCCTTGAAGCCAGAAAGAAGAAGTGAGTTAACGATTTCTATACAGTGTTGTGACCTCCAACAGGTGGCTCAACCTACTAATTTTGGGGTTTGATAATGCGGAAATTAAAATATGAGAGATAAAATACATGAGATTTTTACACCACCAAGTAGGGGTAGAGCCTACCGCAATCTGGGGTTCGGATCTTTTAAGCAAAAAATGCAGAATATTGCAATATGAATATGACATGACATAATCGAAATTCAAATCAATTTATTTAGGCAACGAAATTCTCGGAGATTCGACTCTCATGCCGTCTTTGAGTGACGAAGCCCGGATGGCCACTTTCGGCGTTGCTTCATCTTTTTTGCTTCATTGATCATTTGCCACTGATACGAAACTATTGCCCAACATAAAACATTACGAAAATGAGTGTAGAAAATCTGTGCTACTTTGCATCTAAAACCAGAAAAATAAAAAGAGCACTTAGCTTCAATTTATTGCTAGAGATTCCTGGAGTTGCCTTCGATCGTGGATGACCGTATATGGAGAGTTAGTGGAGAGTTTTCATCCGTCCCTTCGAACATCATAAACTCTCACGATCTTCCTCCAATTCCGGCTCCTCTTTGCCCGTTTTAACCGCTGCTTCTCCAGTTCCTTAATGCTCAAAACAAGACCGCCAGATCCAGGAACGTCCTTATAAAGTGGCTCATCAAGCTGAGGACAGCGAGCCCTGTATTATTCAAATTTCCATCTTCTTTTTCGGGCGTTTCGCCGGGATGCTGTCGATGCAGAGCAATGCAATCTTTAAGTTGCCAACGTCTCCTTTCTCCACCTAAAGTTGACTGTGTCGAGCCTCGCGTCGAGAATTTGCTCTGGGGTCTCCCTTCTTGCAGGAGTACTGTGAACCGACTTCACCAAATCCACACCTTCTTCAAAGACCTCATCCACCGGCATCCTTGTTGTAGGATCTCGAGCAAAATGACATCGTAACTATACACATTTCCAGGTGCAGTGACTTGCATCGTATATGCATACTCTGGAGAATATAGCCAAAGGATCCTGCAACTGCATAATACTTGCAGTGCCTCTAGATGGATCCAAGAGCTTTGATGTCTCAACCTCCCCAACCATGGCACTGAAGTTTGCATCTAAGAATACATTCCCAGAAGATATATTAAGGTGAATCACCGCAACATGATGAAGGGAAGCCAGACCCTCAGAAGACAAGTTCGTAATAGCAGTTAATGCATTCTTCGATGTAGTATTCGCCAAGGATAGAGCCGATCCTGCAAGTGGAATGACTTTCGACAATACCGGGCCATTAGCAAGAAGCCATGATAAATAATAAAGTGCGACCCGACACTGGAGATGGGCATGGGGCAAGATTCCACAGAAAGCTAATGTCACCGGGATCGTATGACGGACCACTGTTCGCATCTCTTGCTGCGATGATCGCAGGGTAGTTGCAAATATTCAGATTGGAGTCCTGGTCTTGGGAGGTCCTAGGCCTCTTTGGAGCTATGATCAGCACTTCCTCGGGACCTTCGACTCAGAATCGGCTTCCTTGATGTGTGACTCGGACTCCTCCGAGAGCGCTGGCGGCGAAACGGAGGGGAAGCTCAGCTTGCTTGGCTCGTGTTGATCGTCGATGATCAGACATTGTAATGGTCGTCCATCATTCTCTGGAAATATCTCCCTTGTGCTTCTATTTTGAGCTTCAAGTTCTTTAGAAACTCGTCTTGGTCACTTAATCGAGCTGGATAGTCCATTTGAGCTTGTCTGATGGCTTCTTTAAGTTGAGCACCGCATGTAGCACTAAAATTAGGAAATATTTCGAAATGCTTTGCCTTTCAAACTTCTTGGTGGTTGCTCAGAAATGATGTTAACATCCTGTATTTCTCCAAGTGGCTTTTGATGTAGTAGATGGAAAGTCCATGAACGTCCATAGCGTTCAAGATCCCATTAGGCGTGGCCCTGTCGGCACTACCGGGCTGCTCCATAGCTGCCATGAACCGATCATGCAGCTCCTAGGCCCAGCGCAGCCACTCCTTCCCTAAGCCATGCGAACCACGGCTCAAGCCCATGTCGAGGAGCACGCGAGAGATTGCAGGTTATCGCGCTGGCTTTAGGTTGGGTCCTAAGTGGAACCCGAGATCTGAAGGTGGGTGGGGGTTATAGAGATGGAGAAAACATGAAACAAGACAAGAACAGGTGGACAGGTTGGAGACAGGAATGGCCAAATCGCGATAGTAACCAAGCGAGGTTTTTGGTCGGCGAAGATGCCGGGAGCTGTCTTGCAACTGTTTTTGTACGTGAGTCGAAATCCAAAGAACTCTTTTTCCATCCAAAGTCCAGATGTGTCTGGTATCACCCCCATGAAGCTCTTTTTTTTTTTTTTATTCTCCTCTTCACCTTAAGAACCACCCCCAGGGGGTTTAGGGTCCAGCGTGGAGAAGAAGCCTCCCCCAAATCAATCCTCTCCTGCTTCTTTTGTTGGTCTCGTCTACCAAGGACTCTCTCCCACTCATTCTCTCTAATCATTGTCCACTACCCACCTTCTCCACTTTTTCTAGTGGCCTCCAAAGAGGTCTTCACCTAATGATCACAAAGCATCCTCATTAGGAGGATAAAAAAAAAAATCAAAGAATCCTCCCACATCTCATTATTTCCTTCGCTTTGGCAGCTTGAATATGTACATTGACTGAATGATGATAGGCCTTCTGTAACCTAAGGATGACAGCATGCCACAGACTTTATCTGAGCTAGAGAAGGCCTTAAACACTGGATCAAGCCTGGTGTAGTGCGTGACCAACTTTATTGATGGACATTGCTTAGTTGCTCTTCAAGTTTCCATCTTCACCAAATGCTTTCTCCTAGAAGAAAGAAAAAAAAAGACATTCCCGGTGCTTTCGTAGAATAATCATCCGTGAGTTGCTGTTGGTTCTTCGTAGAAAAGATTGAGGCGGTGGAACAGTCGAATTCATCGAGCGACTAGTGAATCCTCTTCATCATGGATCAATTTCTTCGGGGAAACAACGATTCGATCACCAAGTAACCTTGAGAATTGAAGAACTCAAGCTGGTCCAAACTGAGATACCTTTTGGAGCCCATGGTCCGATACGAGAGCTAAAGCCTTCACGGTTGAATCAGAAAAGCAAAGCCGAACAGAGCGAGGAGGAGTTATGGCCGTGGCACTTGAGAAGAGATATGGCAAACTATGACAATGGCTCACGTTCACAATTTCGTCATACTAGGAAATGCCAAGGTTAATTAATTTGTAGTCACTCTTTAAAATGTCTCTAACGCTTTGCTAGACTCAACAGCTTCGATTTTTTTTTTTATGCAAAGAGGAACAATAGCTTTTGACTTTTCTCAGCGCTGAGACTTATCAGTTCACATAATGCTTCCAAGGACGGACACTCGACCACCTCAATTTTATTAAAGCTCTGCAACCTATCCAATGAATTCGATGGAAAAACATGTAATAGATTTTCACAAAGTTTGATGGTGAGAGATTCGAGTTTGCAGAAGGACTGTCCGTGGAGTTGATTGGCCAAGACGAAAATTTAGAGGACAATTTCACAACTCCTAAAAGTGAAAAATGAAAAATAAATGACTCAAGTGGATTTTTAGACCTGATTCGAGATTACGCTCGTGAAGGAAACACATGAACCCCGAATTGAATTTTTTGAATTTGCGATGGCCCAACATGAAAAGAGATTTAAAAAAAATTATTGACTATTTTTTGTGTATTTTTGTGGCCTCAAATGCCATTTTTCCCGAATTTTCAAGTATTTTTGTATTTTTTGAAAATATTTAAAAAAATATGAAAAAATCACTTTTTGTTCAAAATTGGGTCCTTAGATTTGGCCAAGGCTTCCAAAGTGAATTTTGTAATTTTATGAATTTTATGGATTTTCTATTAATTTTTTAGAGAGAAAAGATGATTAAAATCAAGTGTCAATATGGCCTCAACCCAAATTGCTTTCATCGGGGGAAGCAGATTTCAAAGAATATTCTACGGTACCAAGAACTCTTGCATGACTACCATAATGGCAATAAAGGTAAACGGGTGGCAATCAAAACTAATCTCGTGAAGGCTTATGGTATGGTAAAATGGGCTGATGTTCTCGGCTGAATGCTATTAATATATACCTCAATACTAGATTGATATGATAAATGAATGCATTACTACTCCAAAGTTCTTAGTTAACCTTAATGGTGAACATGTTGGGATTTTGCAAGCACCATGGGCTATGACAAGGTGACCCCCCTTTCTTCATATCTCTTTGTCCTGGTCATGGAGATCCTCAGTATAATCATCAATGAGAAAGTGCTACCACATCTTTTAAGTTCCATTGGCATTGCAAATTGCCAAGGATTTCTCATCTATGCTTTGCTGATGACTTTTTCTTATTTTTCATGGAGATGTAAACTATATTCTCTACCTTGATGATTGCACTTGATGATTTTGGCGGTTCTTACCGGACTTAAGTTCAACCCAGAAAAATGCAATATCTTTTTTTTTTTGGGCTATTCGAGGATGAAAACTCTTATATTGGCTCACACGCCTTTCTCCGCAAGCACCCTTCCCATAAGATACTTCAATGTTCTACTCATTATGTGAAGGCCCATTCCACGGATTGCGAGGTTCTGACGAAAGAATATTTCAGAAAATAGATGGATGGGGAATGAATCATGTAAGCTATTTAGGACGACTTCACTTGGCTAAATTGGTCCATTTTTCCATATGTACTTACTAGATGCAAATGTTTTTCCTCCCAAGGCAAACTATCTACGAGATTGAAAAGAAGATTAGGCAGTTCTTATGGGCAGGAAATGCATAAACTCACAAATCCCACAAAGTTGCATGGAAAGTAGTGTGCTCACCAAAAAGAAAGGAAGGCTAGGCTCGCCTGATTTGAAAATCTAGAGGAAAGTATTGTTTGGGCTGCTTGTTTTGGAGCCTCATCAATCATCTATCTTCATCCCTATGGAGTACTTGGGTTCGCCATGTTAAAAGCAAAGGTACTTCAATCATGCAACTCGACGTTAAGGGCAACATCGCTTGGAGTTGGAGATGTATTCTCAAGCTATGATTTCCTCCTAGCATCTATCATCTCTAGCCCAATATATTGTTGCAAAGAGATATACAAGGAATTCAGACAAGAGAGATTGGCTGTGGACTGGTATTACTTGATTTGGACCAGTGGTATTAGCAAGCATAATTTTATCTGTTGGCTTGTTTGTAGAGGTAGGCTATCAAGGCAGTAACCATATCAAGATGGCTATCTTCAATTGATACTAAGTGTAATTTTTTGTACGATTGGCATAGAAGACAAAAATCACTTATTCTTTGAGTGCACTTGGACTAGCAGTATATGGCATAGTATCCTTGCACAAATTGGGATTGGGTGTTTTGCAAGAAGTTTGGAATCTAGAACTCCAATGGATGATCGGGCCACCAAGGGCAAAAACTTGACAATGCTCCTCAAGGTTTTCTTTCTTAGAGACTTCTATTGCATTGGATGGAGTGGAATCATAGACAGTTTCAAATAAGTCCAATTGAGGCTCTATTCTATTGGCTTGAATTCTTAGGGTTTGTAAGGGGTAGGGACGTCATTCTACGAAAATTGTAGACCTTCCTAAACAAATGTTCTACTATACTAGCTACTGTATAGAGGCTTCTTTCCTCCATATTCGTGCATAATTAGTTTCTTTGTAATGCTAAGGGATGTTCCCTTAACTTTTATACCTCATCTGATTAATGATACTGACATATTTACACCAAAAAAGAAATAACTTTAAATCAAGAATCGAAATGGGATAATGTAGTCAATTCAATATAAAAAAGGGGTGTCATGAGCGAATAAAGAGGTGAAAATAGCGCAAGCCATCAGGAAATACTTCCAGAAAGAACCATGTGATATGGGGTCCTAATGTTGCGTAGTTCGCATAATAAGTATACTTAATGGGGTCATCGAAACCCTAAACACAGAAAGAACCATCTCCACAGCCAAAATCGTGCCTCCTCACTCTCCACTTGCAACCGTGATAGCTTTATCTATCATCTTCCATCGAAGCTTCTGATGTATTGTATCAGGAAAACTGCGTGGAAATGTAGGGAGTCAACACTTAGCCGTCTATTGAGACACCCCGCCGCCCCCCCCCCCCCCCCCCCCCCCCCCAAAAAAAAACCCAAAAAAAAAAAAACACACTTATCTATCTCGCCCGCCATTTCTGACATCCCTTTGCTTACTGGGTCCTATATTTTCTTGTCTCTACCTCTTCGGCTTCAAATTCAATTACTAGACTTGGTTTTGAAAGGGGCATTATTTGACTGTAAGGCTTTTTTATATTTAAGCAGTCCTCAATATCCACTTGCAACCGTGACAGCTTCGTCCATCATCTTCCTTCGATGCTTCTGATGTATCGTATCGGGAAAACTGCGTGGAAATGTGGTGAGTCGACGCTTATCTACCTATTGAACCAAACCAACACCAAAACACCCCCCCGCCCCCCGCCCCAAAAAACCCCACACCACACAACAAAAAAATAAAAAACAAACACACCACACACTTATCAATCTCGCCCGCCATTTCTGACATCCCTCCGCTTACTGCGTCCTATATTTTCTTGTCTCTACCTCTTCAGGCTTCAAATTCAATTACTCGACTTGGTCATTCAAAGGGTATTTTTTGACTGTACGGCGTCCCTTTTTTCTTTTTTTAAAGCAAGTGGTGGGTCTATGCCATATTGAAATAGCATTGCAAGGGTTGATGAATGGTGATGAAAATCAGTCTCCCCTGAGCTGAGACTGAGAGAGACATGGGTCCTTTGAAAAATGTAGCTCCTTCCTCTCTGTTTATATATAGCAGCACGCCCATGCTGAACCTTCCACAAGAAATGTCCAGTATCTGTTTTGGAAATCTATCGAAACCAACCCGAAACGACTCCTCCACTTCAAGACTCCACTGCCTATCGGTAATGGGGATTCGTTTGCCATCTATCCTCTTTCATGCCAAGCAAGTCCTCAAATTGCAGCCTCTCGGCGCTCGTAATGCACGGCCGGAGGTCCCAAGGGGCCACGTGGCGGTTTACGTCGGGAGGTCCAAAGGAAACGGTTTCTGGTGCGATCTCGTTCTTGAACCACCCTTTGTTCCGAGAGCTGCTGCGCCGAGTGAGGAAGAGTATGGCTTCGGGCATCCGATGGGTGGCCTCACGATTCCATGCAGAGAAGACGCCTTCATTGATCTCACTACTCAGTTGCATGGATTGTGAAGGTTTTAGTATGTGCATCTGTCATGGGAGAGACTAGATTCCCAGTTTTGACTTCTTTTCTTATCTTTGATCCCCTTTGTTTTTGTTACCTCATGTACAAATGGAGGTCATGTAGGGTTTACCACAGGAATAAATGATTATGGTTTAAGTTCTATATCCGGAAATTCATTCTCGAATGACATTTCTCTATTTGAGTCATCTTCTATAAATATTTCTGTTTATTTTTTCTCATTTCTTCAAATGCGAAATGAAGAATGCAGTGCTCCATGGAATAGAAAATTTCATACCTTAATACTTTCTGAGAAAGACGACTGCTAAAACATATAAAGTAAATGTAAAGATTGACTACAAAGAATAATATATGTAACTTACTACTTACAAAATGACATGACTTGTGCGAATAAAAATTATTGCCATATGTTTTTGGTGTGTTTGTGAAAAAATTGTCTGTATAAAGAAACAGCAAACCGAACTAAAATTTTTGGCTCTGTTACACTGAGACAGGTATAACCTGAAACAGCTGAATTGATCTACAATACTCATTTCTATAAGTCAAACTTCAATCATATTCGGGTGCTTGAGTACTTCATGTTTTGCCATTATATCATTCCTATCCAAGCATATTCTGGGACGTAGAAGAATGTCTACAAACGTTCTGACTTAGAGGGGTCTTGTAGTCAAGCTCCCTTTCGCCTCTCCTTTGATTCATATACGATGGATCAAATTTCAGAGATATAACAGCCGATTAGGTCATAGAATTGATATCTTATGGTTACTTGTAGCAAAAATGGGCAAGAAAGAGTAAAAGGGAAAGTACCACCATTTTGAACGTTGTATTTTTGAATAAGGAGTTGCTAGTCCTGATGATTGATTAATATTATTTTGACCACACAATCTTCAATCAATGAGTGATTTATATAAAACATGCAATAATGATGTGTGGATTTACGATTGAGATTGTATTGTTTTCGATAGTCATCAGGAAAGCATTTCTTTTTTTAATGGTTAGAGTTTTGCTGATTTCGAATAGAAATGGATGATTAAAGAATCAATTTACTCTTTTTGAAAAGCACTCTCCATATTCCCTTATCTTCAAATTTTCCACACGAGCCCAATCCCCATCACTTAAAAGTCCAACCCTTTGCCACCTCACTATCATCAGCTGCCACCCAATTGTCGAGCATAGTTTTTGATAGGGAACATGGACATAAATGACTTATAATTTTAGCCTCACATGTAATGTCATTTTTAATTTTTAATTATTCGTGCTGGCCCTAAACTTTAGTTTAAAGTGTAATATCATTTTCGAATTTTAATTTATTCAATGCGATCTTTAGATTTTTGGTACATGTTCAATCTAATCTCTAAATATATGAAATATTCAATTTTATCCTTTTATTTATTTAAATTATGAAATTTTCTGATTTAGCTTCTAATCCAATACATTTGAAAGATGGGGCAAAAAAAAGTTACATGTGGATTATTCCACGTCATCTGATACCACGTACAATCATTTTTCCAATTGAACAAATTAAACAAATTAAAAGGGCTATTACATTCTAGTTTAAGTTGCGCATCTTACATGGATAGTTCACGTGTGACTTTTTTTTGTCTACCATTCAACTTAACAAATTAAAAGTCAAATCAGCAAATTCTTTCTACTTGAATTCATAGAATGATAACATTGGATACTTTCATATAGTTCGTAACTAAATTGAACATTTATATATATATATATATATATATGTATATATATATATATAATTCACGACCATTTGTCATTTTCCCTTTCTGAAAACTCCCCTCCCTCCCCTCTCTTTACACAAACACCGAACCCAAAAAAAAAAAAAAATGTAATCTTATAGTATTAATTGCAAAAGTACTGCGATTTTAGAAAAGAAAGAATACAATGTGAGGGTTTGAGAGAGAGATCTGTCGTTTGCTATCTCTTTGAAATAGACATATGAGGTAATAGACTCATTCAAAGTCATGCTCCAACATATTCATTCAAGATAGAGCGAAAAACACCTCGAATTATGGTCAACAATACACACTAGGAGACAAGCATTTTGCATTCGCGATTGATAAACAAAATCATGGACTTAAAATAAATAATCCATTTCCGGAGGGATATACATGCAGATATATCTAGCATCTCCTCATAAGTGGTGGAAACCCTAAACTATCTTGTCCAAGAATCTAACAGATGCTTCATGAGAGGACCATGGTGATATGGGGTCTATTGCTGGGCATTCCTATAAAATTCTCAAATGGGTCGTCAAACTCTTAAACACACAAATAAAAAAAAAAAAATACATCTCCACCAGCAAAAAGGGTCCCTCATCACTACCCAAAGTTTCAGCAGAACAAATCAAGCCACTAAAAACAGCTTCAAGGACGCCTTGCGAGCATGGTAGTTTCATCTTCCTTCAATGCATTTTCCTTTTCTGTAAAACCAAAAGCTGCGCTGGGAGTGAGCCAATTCTTCTCTCTCCTTGTCCAATAAGTGAGGACTCTAAGAATGCGTATGGGAACACTTTTGGAAATAATTTTGTTCTAGAAGTGCTTTTAGAGCAGAAATTTATTTGGTAATACAACTTCTGAAACAGAAATCCGTTTGGTTACACAATATTACATTTTTCTTCTTAAGCAAAATTCTACTTCTGAAATTATTTTAAGCTAATTTCAAAAGTTAAAAAAAGTTACTTCTCTTTCCACAATAGAAATCTCTCGACATCATATCTCTTTTAGTTCGAATTATTTTCAGAGTTTCTCTTTCCTAATCAGGCCTCCGTTGTCACCGCCCATTACCATCCATGGCCGACCTTCGCTTGCCGCCACTGCCCCACCAAACCACTGCCCAACTTCGCCCATCAACGGCCGCCGCCACCGCTGCACCTCCACTGCCCCTTGCCGCCAATGCCAATAATCGTCGACCACCGCCACCTTGTGCCAACGCCAACCGCCAACCACCACGACCATTGCGGCGGCCGTCCACGATCGCCACCACTGAATTGTTGTCTCTGCTACCGTAGGAAAAAATGAATAATAATTTTTTATTTTAAAATAAAAATAATATTTTTAATAACAAAAATTATTTTTAAAAAAATAAAAATGAAGTAAAAATTTTTCGGCCGCCGACAATAATTTTTCGTAAAAATTTTGTGTTAATAATATCCTAGAAGTAGCAATTTCAACGGTTATTAAACGAATTCTCTAATCAGAAATCAACTTCTAGGGAAGAAGTAGACAAAATCATCTTCTATTTCTATGAGAAATAGAAAAATCAAATTTGATTTCCTAAGCTGCTCAGTTTGGTCGATCTTGCATATGCTATTTCTGACATCAAAGGGTACAATTCATTCCCATTTCAAGGTACTGCATTGTTTTGAAGTATTGGAAGTTGTTTTAACATCATGGCCTGCACCTAAAAGGAACAAGTGGGTCTATGGATGATGAGAACAACGAGAGAGATTGAGCTAACTGAGCAGAAAACCGCTTCAGTCACATTGAGCTAACTGAGCTAGAAACCGCTTAAGTCATAAAGAGAAAGATATGGTCCTATCTCTACTTCATGGCAAAACAATCTTGGATTTGAAAAATATCTACGTAGCACCATACTGTCTGTCTTATAATTATCTCTTTGCCTATTACACAAGCATCTCAAACGCATAACCTTCACAGCCAAGGTCAGCTATCAGTTTGAATCATTCCCTCAAACCAGTCCAAACAAAATCACTCCCATCTCTTTTGGCTTCGAGACTACACTATCTTCCGGTAATGAGTAATCGTTTGCCCTCCGTTGATTGCTCATGCCAAGCAGTCCTTAAATCGCAGCCTCTTCGGACGTGAAATCAATCGGATGTCCTGGAATGTCACGTGGCGGTTATGTTAGGGGTGATCGGTTCACAGGATGGATGGTTCTACCCTAGAACCGAGAACCGTCCGCTAGGTACGGTTCGGCAAAATGTGAACCGTGAACCAACCGTTTGTTCCATGAATCCAACCGAGAACCGAACCACCGGTCGGTCCGGTCTTGGTTGGATCCTGGTTACGGTCTTAATGTCACCCACTCGTTTCATGAAAAATAAAGTTGAATACTAATCCCACAATTGACTCAATAAAGCTATATAAACGGTAGACTAGAACTTTCTTTTCCTTTTTCTACCTTGTAAATCAAATTCTCAGCAATCCAAGGGTACCAGCTAAATGACAATTTGCCCATTGCACTATAAAAAGAAAGAAATGTGCAATTAAATTGTACAATAAGAGCGACTGAATGCGAAGAGAGTTGGATTAGGGTAGGATTTTTTTTCATTTGGGGTCTAGGCTCTTTTTTTTGAGACGGTGGGTTAAGCATTTAAAGAATAGTTTCATTAAAATAATTGGCCCATTTATTATATAAAAACAGGTTCGATTGGAACGGTTGGATTATTCCCACCCGAACCGAGAACCGAACCGATACCCGCCGTTTTGAAAAATTGGAACAAGAAACCGACCGGTCCGGTCCGGTCCGGTTTGGTGGATCGTGGTTTTTTGCTCACCCCTAGTTTATGTCGGCGAGATCCAGAGGAAGCGGTTTCTAGTCCCGGTAACATTCGTGAACCGCCCGTCATTCCAAAAGTTGCTACTCCAAGCGGAAGAAGGGTACGGGTTCGAGCATCCGATGGGCGGCCTCACAATTCATGTAGAGAAGAAAACTTCATTGATCTCACTACTCTGTTGCGTGGATAAAGCAAGTTTTAGGAGCACGTCATGTAGAGACAAGATTCACAGTTTTGACATCCTTTTTCTTTTTCTTCCCTTTTGCCCCGTCTGTAGAAAGCGAGGTCGTGTAAGTATACAGCTCTGGAAGAGAGAATCATGACGTATCTCCCAAAACTTCATTCTTTAATGAAATCACCACTTTGTTTACAAGTAAGATTCTATTATATTTCGTGTTTGCGCCATCTTTTCAAGGAGGAAATGAACGACGGATTGTGCCACCCGGGATAGAATTTGGACTTCTTGAAAAAGAAAAAGCATGGATAAGGATATAAAGCAACTCTGAGATCGATGGGAAATTTTTTAATAAATCCTAAACTTATTGCATTTGTGTCAATTTAGTTTTACATTTTTTTTTTACTATTCAGTCTTAAACCTTTTGCATTCATCTCAATTCAATCATTCCCATCAATTTGGCCGAAAATCGCTGACGTGGCTCGACCGTCGTTGACGTAACTAGTTTAATAAATTTTAGTATTTTTGAAATTTTGTTATTTGTTATTTTCTTTTATTCTTTCTTCTTCTTCTTCCTCCTCCGCTAATTGCCGAGCCAACGACGCGAGAGCCGGGCCTTGCCAGGGGCGGACAAGCTTCGCTGGCCCTTGCCTCTAGCTAATTATTATCAAGCTAGAGAGAACGAATAGAAGAAAAGAAAAAAAATAGAGGAAAATAAACAAAAAACTGGTAAAAACTATATTTTATGCGAAATTGGATGAATGACTGAATTGCACATAATTTAATAGGTTTAAGCACTTTTTTGGTATTTTTTCGCTAAGATTCGATTTTGAACGAGACTATATGCAAAATTTTTTGTTTGAATCTTGCTAGGGCACGAGAATTTTTTTGAAAATTTAAAATTCTTTTAAAAAAAAAAAATTGTTTGCTTTTGCATTGGAATGCCATGCATAAGAATCCAGAGGTGGGTCTCGCACAATTTGCTATGCAATTTCTTTTGTCATTCATAACACTTCCGAATGAATTGTACATTATACGTTATGATATTAAGCTTCCCTCAAATCCCTTTTTGTTTACACTGCTAACAGCTAACTTCAACCAACTGCTGCTCTTAGGGGCGGCCCCCTATAAAAGTCCGCAAAATGCCTTGCACAGCACCACATAAAATGATCAGTGCTTGAAGGTGTCCAACTGAGTAAAGTGAGCCAACTTCAGGGACAGGTAAACCGTCCGCTACAAGGTCATTATCGACGCTAAAGATCTGTACCGAACTACATTTCTCATCTGAAAATTCCTGGAAGATCTTCAGGACTCAGGCATGGAGCTTGAATGCCCCATAAGCGAGGAGG
>JAGVVM010021351.1:0-12807 GCA_019149425.1 Psidium friedrichsthalianum | reverse complement strand
GGAACGACATAAGAAAACTAGAAAAAGAGATAAGAAATCTTGTCTTCCGTCTTCCGACTAGTAGATTAGCTCCCTTGATCTCTAATTCCGTCCGAGAAACTCGTTGTCACTCCTCTGCCGTCTCTTGTTCCCAGCAGAATTGCTGTGTTCTCTTCCTCTCCCGAAATCTCCTCTTCTAGGGTTACCTTTCTCTTTCCTATTTATCCCCACACCAAATATTCCACCTCCAAATCTCCTAAAATATAATATCCTTAGCCCTTTAAACTAAATCCTAAGATACCAAACAGAATATTCTAATAATATGAAATTCCTTGCGCCGTGGAAAAAAAAGGAAAGAGCTCCCGTCGCAAATCCTTGACAGCGTGCAGATGGACGCGTCCATCTCTCAAACGGATACATCCGTCTCAATTCTGCACTCGGCTACAGCATGCAGATGGATGTGTCCATCTCTCAAACGGATGCATCCATCTCAATTCTGTCTCCAGCAACTTTGAGGCCGCAACTGTCCAAATCTTCTCACTGAAATTCTTCGCTTCCTCTCTTCCTCATCACACCTACACATAGCAAGACAGCACTGAGAAACTCGAGCATGAAAACATGAGGATTAATACGAAAATCATCTAACCACAACCAAAACATTAAAATAAAGCAAAAACTCTAAAAACTAAATAAAACTCAAACGACTAAACTCAATTGTCCTCATTTTAGAAGCACTTTAACTCTACTTTTGTAGAGTTATCACACCCCCAAACCTAACGTTTGCTAGTCCTTGAGCAAATACGCAGAAAGAAAAATGCAAAGACAAACTCGACACGACTATTCCTCAATCAAAACTCGAATCAATCTTTTTGAACAATCCCTTAATGTTCTCAGAAATGGTGCATTCAAACTTGTGGTCAAGTTTCCTCTTCACCCATCTCATAACTGTGAAACTGTACGTTTTCATCTTTATTAAGCTTAATGTCAAAATGTTAAGTCACCTCAGTACGTCACGCAATGGATATTGCCAACCTCATAGTTCCAATAAAACACAGTAGATCGGTAACTTACAAAGACCAACCCAAACACCCCTATCCACTAATCAAAGGTTTCGCACATTTAAGAACTAAAACAAGCAAGACAAATGAATTTACTGCTACACGACTCTAGATGTCTCATCATCATTTCCCAGTGGATACCCATGTAACGAGCTTTCGATCAATGACTCCCGGACCAGTTGGTCCAAGGCATTAGGCTATAAGGAACCCCTCAGATCTACTACTCGAGTACCACCAAGGTGACTCACATCACAAGCACATATTCAGGCATGTATCACAAACAATTCATCCTTTCTTTTCTTCTTTTCATACTTTTTTTTTCACTTGAACATCGGTACTCAGAGCCTTGGTAGCTTCTTCTTTTTTTATTTTTTTATTTTTTTTAAATGAACTCTACCTAAGATTTCGCATCAAGGAAGTACTCAAGCAGTTCTATTCATCACCAACTACCATGCGTTATAAGACATGAGGTTGTCCCAACCATTCCATTCTAAGCTGAGTTTTTTCCGAAAAATTGAAGTGAAACCATTTGCAAATCCAACGCATTGTAATGCAATAATGAGTCAAGCGTCGATTCTTCTCTTCCACAAGTTATAAACGCAAACCACTAAAATTCATCACCGAGCCAGGATCAATTCGTCTTAGATTTCATCAAGTTCTACTGAGGAATTGACTCAAACACAACACTCAAAACTCGACCTAAACATTAAGCAGACACTAAACAGAACCTTAACAAAAACCAGCAGCAACATTACTCCCCCAAACCTGAGCAAAATAGCAACCTTACTCCCCCAAACCTGAGCAAAACATCGTCCCGATGTAAATAACAAGCAAAAGGTAAGGAAGGGGACTTCCCTGAATAGTTGATGGCTCGACTGTCCGGTTGAACTATGCATCTTTCAGGGAAACCGAGGTCACTTCATGATCGAAACTTCCTCGATAATGCTTTAACCGTTGTCCATTAACCTTGAATGTTCTCTCGGAGTTCTCTACTTTGACTTCCACTGCTCCGTGGGGAAAGACAGTCACCACTTGGAACGGCCCCGACCACCTGGATTTCAACTTACCGGGAAACAACTTCAGTCGAGAATTGAAAAGTAAGACCGAGTCACCTGGTGCAAAGTTCCTATTGAGGATTTTGCTGTCATGCCATTTCTTCGTTTTTTCTTTATACAGCTTCGCATTCTCGTATGCCTGGTGTCGAAGCTCCTCAAGTTCGTTCAATTGTAGGAGCCTCGCTTCTCCCGTCTTCTCCGCATCGAAGTTTAGGTGTTGGAGTGCCCAGTACGCTTTGTGCTCGAGTTCCACCGGAAGGTGACATGCTTTCCCAAAAACGAGCCGATATGGAGACATCCCGATTGGAGTTTTGTATGCTGTCCTGTAGGCCCACAAAGCTTCATCAAGCTTCATCGCCCAATCTTTTCTTGTTAAACCTACCGTCTTTTCCAGGATCCGCTTGATCTCTCGGTTGGAGACCTCGACTTGGCCGCTTGTCTGAGGATGGTATGCCGTGGCGACCTTATGCTTTACGCCGTACTTGCTAAGCAATGTCGCGAACTTCCGATTGCAGAAGTGAGTACCTTCATCGCTAATGATCGCTTAAGGCATGCCAAATCGCGTAAAAATCTGTTTCTACACAAACCTTGCAACCACTTTAGAATCGTTAGTGGGGGAAGCAATCGCTTCCACCCACTTTGACACATAATCTACTGCGACTAGGATGTACTTGTTACCTAAAGAGGTAACGAATGGTCCCATGAAATCGATGCCCCAAACGTCGAACAACTCCACCTCGAGGATGTTTTGCAATGGCATCTCGTTTCTCCTCGAGATGTTCCCCACTCTTTGGCACCTCCTCTTTAACTCACAGAAAGCCGAGAGGCATGCTTCATCAAAGATGAAGGGCTGGTACTTCTCCAAAAGGTTGCAAAGCGGCTTCGTGATCTTGGAGAAGTCCTTGATGAATCTCCGGTAGAAACCGGCATGGCCGAGAAAACTTCGGATTGCCTTAATGGATGTTGGCGGTGGTAGCTTCATGATGGTTTCGATCTTGGCCTTGTCCACCTCAATTCCCTTGCTCGAAATCCTGTGCCCAAGGACAATGCCTTCTCTAACCATGAATTGGCATTTCTCCCAATTCAAGATTAGGTTAGTTTTCTCACATCGTTTTAACACACGAGCTAAATTTACCAAACAATCAGAATAAGATGTACCAAAGACGGAGAAGTCATCCATGAACACCTTAAGGCCATTCTCGACCATATCAGAAAAAATTGCCATCATGCATCGTTGAAAGGTCGCAGGTGCATTACACAGTCCAAAAGGCATACGACGGAAGGCAAAAGTCCCATACGGGCATGTAAAAGTCGTCTTCTCTTGGTCTTCTGGAGCAATCAAAATTGATTGTATCCGGAGTAACCATCGAGAAAGCAATAAAATTCCTTACCGGCCAACCTGTCAAGCATTTGGTCAATGAAAGGAAGGGGGAAATGGTCCTTCCTTGTAGCCTTGTTCAGCTTGCGGTAATCCGTGCACACCCTCCATCCCGACACTGTTCGGGTGGGTATGAGTTCGTTATTCTCGTTGGCCACCACCGTCATGCCCCCCTTCTTCGGCACACACTGCACAGGGCTCACCCATGAACTGTCGGAGATAGGATATATAATACCTGCATCAAGCCACTTGATTATCTCCTTCTTCACCACTTCCTTCATGTTCGGGTTGAGTCGCCGTTGAGTCTCAACTGATGCCTTGTGGTTATCTTCTAAGAGAATCTTGTGCATGCACACCGAAGGGCTTATTCATCGGATGTCCGCGATCGTCCAACCTAAAGCTCTCTTGTGCTCTCTAAGAATCCGAAGCAACCTCTCTTCTTCTTGTGCTGTCAAATCTGCAGAGATGATTACGGGCAAAGTATTAGAGGATCCGAGATAAGCATACCTTAGATGCTCCGGCAACGGCTTAAGTTCTAGCGTGGGCGGTTCTTCAATGGAGGGCTTCATGGGGTTCATCGGCCACTCCAACGTATCAAAGCGGTTGAACCTCGTTGACAAGTATGGCGAGGCCTCCATCATGCTCCAGATTTCGCACACCTCTTCAACCTCTGAGGCTTCCAAAGTCAGCGACGCTTCTAGTGGATCTTCGAGGTATACCTGTGAGAAAGACTCGGAAGAACACTTGTCTAAAATATTAAGAAAGAAACATTCGTTAGGTTCACTTGGCCATTTCATAGACTTGTAGACATTGAACGTCACTTTCTGATCATTGACCCGGATGGTCAACTCTCCCTTTTGGACGTCTATCAAGGCTCGTCCCGTGGCTAGGAATGGTCGTCCCAGGATGATCGGAATCTCCTGGTCCTCCTCAAAGTCCAGAACAAGGAAGTCAGCAGGGAATATAAACTTGTCTACCTTGACCAACACATCCTCAATTATTCCCCTAGGATAGGTAATAGACCTATCGGCTAGTTGCAAAGACACCGACGTAGGTATTACCTCACCCAATCCTAACCCCTTATAGACAGAAAAAGGCATTAGATTAACACTCGCACCAAGATCACACATAGCCTTACCTGAAAATGTTGTACCGATGGTGCACAGGATTGTAAAGCTACCTGGATCCTTTAGCTTAGGCGGTAACTTCTTTTGAAGGATTGCGCTACACTCCTCGGTCAATGCCACAGTCTCGAACTCGCCTAGTCGTCGTTTCTTCGAGAGTACGTCCTTCATGAACTTGACGTAGCTCGGCATCTGTTCAAGCACTTCTGCAAAAGGAATATTAATGTGAAGCTTTTTAAAAATATCAAGGAACTTACGGAATTAGGCGTCCTCGTTTTGCTTCCGCGCTCTTTGTGGAAAAGGTAGTGCTGGGTGCTCCCTTCCGTCTCTTGCAGCTTCATTCTTTTCTTTCCTTTGCTCTAAAGGGACCAGAACCTCGGTAGGGAGGGTGTTCGCTGGCGGTGGATCAATACGAGTGTGTCCATCTGAAGTGCTGGGTACCTCTGCGTAAGATCTGGAATTTTTCTTCTCTGTATCTTTGCTTCCTTCCTCAAGCATTCGGCCGTTCCTCAAAGTGATCGCTTTCGCGTGCTCCCTCGGATTCACCTCTGTGTCGCTTGGAAGCGACCCGTGTGGCCGAGAGTTCATGGCTTGGGCCAACTGGCTAACTTGGTTCTCCAAGTTCCGGATGGATGCCGCTTGATTCTTCATTAGCACATCCTGGTTAGCCATGTACTTCATCATCATTTCCTCGAAGTTTGGCTTCTTCTCTAGTTCTTGTGCTCGAGGCTGTTGGAAACCTGGAGGTGGCGGTGCTCGATTCTCTGCCGCTTGTGGTCCCCTCCATGAGAAATTTGGGTGATTCCTCCACCCCGGAATATAGGTATTGGAAAAAGGATTGTTCCTCTGGTTCCCAATGTAATTCGCCTCTTCCATGCTCGTTGAACAATGATCGGTCAGGTGATTCCCTCCGCAAATCCCACAGCTACTCGAAGTCCCTTGAATTGAGTTGACATTCACTGTCTCGAACTTCTTGGTAAGGGCCGATAGCTGAGCTTGAATCGACGTCAGGGTATCGAGCTCGTGTGATCCAGGTGTTCTTCTTCTGCTCATCCGATCAAAGTGCTGATTTGGCATGCAAGTCTTTCTCATCGTCTCTAGGAGTTCTAACCCTTCGACATAGGACTTCTTCAAGAATGATCCATTCGACGCCAGATTCAGGTCCTTGCGCGAAGACTCCGTCAGCCCGTTGTAGAAAGCCTCCAACTGTCTCCATCCCGGAAGGTCGTGGTAGGGACACTGGATTAAAAGATTCTTGAAATGCTCCCATGCTTCCACAAAGGACTCCATGTTTTGCTGTCGGAACGTCGTAATCTCATTCCTCATCTGCGATATCTTCGATGGAGGGAAGTATTGGTCCAGAAAAGCCTCCTCCATCTGCGCTCATGAGGTGATAGAATTCACCGGGAGTGAATTGAACCACCCCCATGCTTTGTCCTTCAGCGAGAATGAGAACAGCTTCAACCTGACTGCATCTTGTGGAACCCCGTTCTGCCTGAATGTGTCGCAAACGCTCAAGAACTTCCTCAAATGCTCGTGCGGATCCTCCATCGGTGAACCTCTGAACTGCACTGAGTTCTGGATCATCTGCATCACTGATGTCTTAATCTCATAATCACGAGCTTGGATGGCTGGTGGCGCAATGCAAGATCGATGTATGTGCTGCCTCGCCGATGTGAACTCCACCATCGGCCTGTTGTCCAAATCCAGCACTACTTCATTAGCTTCTACCTGGACTAGATTGTCACCAACCGGATTTGCCATATCTGCCTATTGTGCTCTTAACCTTTGCTGGAGCTGCCTGTGGAAAGTTCTCCCGATTTCAGGATCGAAAGGGATCGACTCTGTGCTCCGACTGCGTCTCATGCACTAGAAATAAAACAAAATAAAACAGTAAGTAACACTTGATCGTCAATTGATTACCGATACTCAAGGTAAAAGAAATTTCGTCAGAAGACGATTCCCCGGCAACGGCGCCAAATTTGATGCGCGTCGTCAACGCAACAAAAATAAATCCTTATCCGACCTAACTAAGATATAGCAAGGGCAAGCAAGGGTCGAATCCACAGGGAATCGTATTACAAAATTCTCTTAACGTTGCTCTCGGCAATCGTTTCAAGGTCAAGTTGAAAATAAAGATTGAAATAGTCGAATTAAAAAGTGATAACGAGAAATAACAACGCAACAATCAATAGTGAAAAGATCTAGGACATATAACTTCCCCTCGCGTAGTATGCATTCAATCTCTCCCTTTCTAATGCTATTGAATTATCCAATTGCTAACCTAAGATTCTAATATCTCCTCATACTTCTTCCGAATGTATGAAAATGTATCACCTGGTATCGAATTACTCACCCTATTCCTAGGCGAGTGAATTAGTGGTGACCCATTATGTTTCAATCCTAATCGGTTACCTAAGGCGTTTCGGTATATCCCTATCCTTCACACGTTTAGTCTGGTTTTCCAACACTTAGACTACTTAGGTTACCCTAGTCGTGATCTGAATTTAGACTACTCTCCCGAGTATCCCTAAATTATCAACTCTCTATTAACCGGTGGCCAATCGATTAACAGGCATTAGGAACAACATAAGATAAGCAATTGGAGGAATTCAATAAACATCAAGCAAAAGAGTTCATGAAATTCATAGGAACGCGAGGTTCCGTCATAGTCCTAGAAAAGCAAATTAGTTCATGATGGGAAAATCAAATATCGCGGTTCTAGAAGAAAACATGAAGAATGACATAAGAAAATTAGAAAAAGAGATAAGAAATCTTGTCTTCCGTCTTCCGACTAGTAGATTAGCCCCCTTGATCTCTAATTCCGTTCGAGAACCTCGTGGTCACTCCCCTGCCGTCTCTTCTTCCCCAGCAGAATTGCCGTCCTTCTTCCTCTCAATCTCCCCCTCTAGGGTTACCTCTCTCTTTCCTATTTATCCCCACACAAAATATTCCACCCCAGATTCCCTAAAATATAATATCCTTAGCCCTTTAAACCAAATCCTAAGAAACCAAACAGAATATTCTAATAATATGAAATTCCTCGCGCCGCGGCAAAAAGGGAAAGAGCTCTCGTCGCACATCCTTGACAGCGTGCAGATGGACGCGTTCATCTCTCAGACGGATGCATCCGTCTCAATTCTGCACTCAGCTACACCATGCAGATGGATGTGTCCTTCTCTCAAATGGATGCATCCCTCTCAATTCTGTCTCCAGCAACTTTGAGGCCGCAACTGTCCAAATCTTCTCATTGAAATTCTTCACTTCATCTCTTCCTCATCACTCCTATACATAGCAAGACAGCACTGAGAAACCCGAGCATGAAATCATGAGGATTAATACAAAAATCATCTAACCACAACTAAAACATTAAATTAAAACAAAAACACTAAAAACTAAATAAAACTCGAACGACTAAACTCAATTGTCCTCATTTTAGAAGCGCTTTAACTCTACTTTTGTAGAGTTATCATGAATGTATGTGGGTACTGATCAACAGTGAAAAGTGCAGTTCATTACAATTGTCAGAAAACCATGAAGATTGTAGAGTTAATTCACTTAAATGTTTGTGGATTATCATGGTTTCCTTCAAGGAAGAGTGTCAGGTTTATGCTAATAGTTATTTATGACTAATCGAGGAAGGCTTAGGTATTTTTGCTAAGGCACAAGTCAGATGTTATTGTCAAGATTAGATAATTAGGATCTTTGATCGAAAATAAAATTGGTGAAACGATTAAGCATGTGCGGACTAACAATAGCATGGTGTTTTTCTCTGAGCTGTCAAACAAATTCTACATGAAGGAAGGCATAGTGAAAAATTGCACTAGTACCAATAAACCATAACATGTTGCAGGTTGATGAGCAAAATATTATTGGAGGCGGCTCATAAAATGCTCTTTAGTGCTTGTATGGTTAGGAGATTCCTAGTAGATGCGCTTAGTATACCAAGCTACTTGGTAAATAGATCCCTATGAACTACGATCGGATGTCGAACTTCCGAAAAAGTGTGGTCAGGTAATGTTACCGATTATTCTATTATTAGAATATTTGATTTTCCATGTTGTGCTTAAATTAGTAATGTAAGCTCAATGGAAGGGTAAGAAAGTTCATGTTCTTACGCTATGTAAAAGGTGAGTGAAGTTATCATTTGTGGTGCTCAAAACTAAATTCACCTATTGTCAATAGAGAAGTCGCATTTGACGAGTCTCAAATACTTCTAGCTAAAAGTGATTACAATAGTGTTCATATGGATTTGGATAGTGTTCGCTTGAAGTGGAGTTGCAACTAAAATCTCATGAGATAGCGAGTACTAGTGAAGTAATCATCATAAATTGTGATGTCCAAGTCCGCCACAGCCTCCTTAGGGCTTACTAACATGCTCTCTATTTTAATCTTTTGTTATAGAGATGGAACATATGGAAGACTAATTAAAACATTTAGGACGGCCATACAATACACAAGTGCATGAAATATATCAAGGGCATGTGCACCTATAATGGGTATGACCTTCTGAGGGTTTAGCTAGCCAGATAACATGCAATCATTAGAGTTATAGACATTATTAAGACTTCAACTGGCTCTTTCATTTTCCATATACTTATAATCTAGTATAACATTATGGTTTGACTTCTAGGGATGCGGGATGCAAAAACAACCACCACGACTGACCATTACGCATATATTTTACATCAAAATTTTTCGTAGGTCATTCGAAACTCCATACCTCTATACAGTCCAAACACAAAACCCTATCCCCATCATGCTACTACCAACTAAGTGGCCTATACATTCATTGTCAACTCCGGCATGGTACAAAACTCAAGCAGGACATAGGCCTACTTCCATCGACAACGTACTCACTAGCTTCTTAAACTTAACATCAAGATAATCAGTGTCCAAATGATCTTCCCAAGAGGAAATAAACTCTTGGGGAACACCCTAGCACTAGGTTGGAGTAGCCGAGCTAATTAGAGGCATTTTTACTATATGAAAATCACAATTCAACAACAGTGAGCTAACACCTCGCGAATGTAAATCTAACTCAATAGAATGAAAGCATCGAAATCAAAACATAGCATCAACAACTCTCAGTTCATCATGCACATGAGAATGACTATATGATTGAGATTCTTTCGGATACTCAAATGTAACTCCGTTTCATGTGAACCATAGTTGTGGATAAACCTCACGCAACTCACATGGAACATTGATTCACGCGAACCATCCTCGCGGATAAACCTCACCCAACATCTCTTCCCCAAGAGGCATTCCAGTTCGCACGAAGTATGAGAGCATTCTTTGACTAAACAACCATTGAAGGCATCCCGAATTCCCTTTGGCTCCACGGGGCATCATCAATCAATGAAGGGATACTTATCTCATGGTAAAATACCATGTTATGCATACACATAATATATTATCATGCATATCAAGCAAGGGTCAGAAATTCAATATTATCATGCATATCAAGCAAGGGTCAAAAATTCAATTTATATTTTCAATCATTGACACATGCTTCCAACGTCAATCCAAACAAACTATAAAAGTTAGAAATTCACTCGTCTTTGATCTCTTGATGATGAGCTAATGATGATAACAAGTGAGTTATGGTAACCAATGACAAACCAAAGGTGCAGGTGTAGGCAGCAAAGGCGGGGGCGTGAGTAGCAAGGCGTGGGCATGTAAGAGCTCTAACGGTCCAGATGATTAAACGAGCTGACTTTAGGGATTTAAATAGTGGAAGCAACTTAAGAACAGGCCAATTAGGCTATGACACATATATGCCATGTGTCACACACTAGCGGCATGTGTCACGCCATGTATAGACATGTGGCATGCATAACATGTGTGCTACGTATCCCTCTCCATTTGACACGTGTCACCCCTACATGTTGGTGCATTCTCATCATCCTCGTTTGGTCCAATTTCACGTACTTGGCCCAATTTTGGTCAATTTTGGTCAATTTCAATCAAAGTGTATTGCTCTGCCATCTCGTTGTCAATTTTAAATTTTCTCATAATACTCATAATAAGCTATTGAGGTTTTGGGGTCATTACAATCCTCTCTACCTTAAGAAATTTCGTCCTTGAAATTTAACTCTTGTCCCCTCCTTCAAACAATTGGGGATACTTTTGTTTCATAATTTCCTCACTTTCCCATATCACTTCCTTGACATTATGGTATCTTCATAATACCTTAACTAAAGGGATAGTTTTATTTTGGAGGACTTTTTCCTTCTGATCTAGTATCTGTACGAGTTCCTCAATATACCTGACCTTTTTATCAATGTTAATAACTTCAAAGTCTAACATGTGACTAGGGTCTGGTGGAAGGTTCACCCTAGCAGAAATCCATTATCAATCTGCCTTCAAAGAAATTCTTACAGTTAAATATGGAATCAAAAAGTTTGAGTTCCACCTCATTGGACACCATTTTCTTGTGGAAATAGACATGTCATCTTTTCCGCAAATGCTGAAACTCAAACAGAAGAAGATTCCTCATCCTCACTTGTAAAGGTAGGTAGAATGGTTTTCAAAATATTCCTTTGATACTAAACATCTTGTAGGAAACAAGGACATCCTTGTAGATTTCTTGTCCAGATTAAAGCAACCGGTTACTTCAATCAACATGCATGTATGCAAGGAGCCTCTTCTTGATACATATCACACAGTTGATAGGAGAGAAAACTAGAATAGTCTCAAGTACCCTCCTGATGTTCTGGCCTTAATCCAGACCAACCAACTTACTCCTAATCTCAAAAATCTCTTATAGCAGTATCATTCGAGAATTTTTAGAGATTATGGTGGATTGATATTAAGACCAAGAGGCCTCCATCTTGAATATCCATTCATTTATCCCCTGCAATGGTCTCCAAACGAAGATTTCTCAGAAGAACTTAAATGGTTATTACGGTACATGTTCAATTTGTATACCATAGCTATCGAATTTTCCATTGAGAAAATCTTTAGGGTTTTAACTAGAGCACTTGCTAGAATTGTTCAAATCAGAAGCATTTGATAGATGTCTTGTTATGGTTCAAGCCTGTTTCCTACTGGAGAATGTTGTTCCTAAACCAAATCGCACAGGAAAACCAAAGCCAAAAAGACACATTGCTGTGATCTTTCATGAACCATGGACATTTGTTTGTCCCAACGGAGATGTGAGCTTAAAACCAACTGATCTTAGCGCAAACACATATAAACCCAATATAATTTGGAAATTGCTTGTGTTTACCAAACTTTTTCAAGTTGTGTCACATCCATTGCTCGAGAGTATAGAGAACTTCAAAGGATCCTTTGTTGGGAAAATCACACTATTCCCCCTGAAGTATGGCCTTTGGATGTAGATGACATATCTTGGGGTCATTTTGGAGCATATAACCTCACTAGAGATACCATCCAAGAAGCCTTGTTTTATTTTCGCCAACAGAATTAGACATCCATGGACGCAGATTCCCGAGATCTATGGGGAGGATCCCTCTCTCAAGACCCCTATGTACTTGATGATATTCCCTCCAGCTTGTAGGATAATAATTCCATCCCACTAGATGATATTCCCTCCAGCTCATCTTTCCCGCCAAATTCCATCTGCGACCGTTACCCTAAATTTGCCATATAGGAAATTGAGGACCTTTTACGAGCTTTCAAGAAGCAAAAGGACAGAGGGGATAGCTCAGATAGCCCACTAAACTGAAACAGCTCACCAAACGACGATAAAAAAGGATTCCGAAACAAGATTTAAAGTTGTTTGTCTTGTTATGTCACATATGTGTGTTCCCTTTCAATAATTGACCTATAAGGTCAAAAGTGATGTTTGTCTGTCAGATTTATGAATCCAATGTGTTTTGTCATTTTGTTCAGTCAAATTGGCTATATATGGCCCTCTAAATCATGTAATTGGGTATATTTCACCCTTCTCTATAAAATTGTGTGTGTTTATCACTTCCATGGCTCTCTAGATTCTCCTCTCTTCTTCTCATCCAAGTTAGTACCACGACTAAGAATCCTTTTGTTAATTTAGTAGTATGGTGTGATTCAGTATGCTCTCTACTAACCATTTTGTGGAACTGTCATATTAGACATAGCTGGCATCATGAGAATTGAGTTTTTAAGATTGACTGGAACTAAAAGGTAGTTTTTTGCCCTGAAACTTACCAGAGGGTCTAAGTTGAAGGATAGCATCTTATTTTAGATTTATCGCTTGTCTTAGCTTT
>JAGVVM010021350.1:0-52238 GCA_019149425.1 Psidium friedrichsthalianum | reverse complement strand
TTTTTCTTGCGTCAAACAAATTCTACATGAAGGAAGGCATAGTGAAAAATTGCACTAGTACCAATAAACCATAACATGTTGCAGGTTGATGAGCAAAATATTATTGGAGGCGGCTCATAAAATGCTCTTTAGTGCTTGTATGGTTAGGAGATTCCTAGTAGATGCGCTTAGTATACCAAGCTACTTGGTAAATAGATCCCTATGAACTACGATCGGATGTCGAACTTCCGAAAAAGTGTGGTCAGGTAATGTTACCGATTATTCTATTATTAGAATATTTGATTTTCCATGTTGTGCTTAAATTAGTAATGTAAGCTCAATGGAAGGGTAAGAAAGTTCATGTTCTTACGCTATGTAAAAGGGAGTGAGTAGTTATCATTTGTGGTGCTCAAAACTAAATTCACCTATTGTCAATAGAGAAGTCGCATTTGACGAGTCTCAAATACTTCTAGCTAAAAGTGATTACAATAGTGTTCATATGGATTTGGATAGTGTTCGCTTGAAGTGGAGTTGCAACTAAAATCTCATGAGATAGCGAGTACTAGTGAAGTAATCATCATAAATTGTGATGTCCAAGTCCGCCACAGCCTCCTTAGGGCTTACTAACATGCTCTCTATTTTAATCTTTTGTTATAGAGATGGAACATATGGAAGACTAATTAAAACATTTAGGACGGCCATACAATACACAAGTGCATGAAATATATCAAGGGCATGTGCACCTATAATGGGTATGACCTTCTGAGGGTTTAGCTAGCCAGATAACATGCAATCATTAGAGTTATAGACATTATTAAGACTTCAACTGGCTCTTTCATTTTCCATATACTTATAATCTAGTATAACATATGGTTTGACTTCTAGGGATGCGGGATGCAAAAACAACCACCACGACTGAACCATTACGCATATATATTTACATCACAAATTTTTCGTAGGTCATTCGAAACTCCATACCTCTATACAGTCAAACACACAAACCCTATCCCCATCATGCTACTACCAACTAAGTGGCCTATACATTCATTGTCAACTCCGGCATGGTACAAAACTCAAGCAGGACATAGGCCTACTTCCATCGACAACGTACTCACTAGCTTCTTAAACTTAACATCAAGATAATCAGTGTCCAAATGATCTTCCCAAGAGGAAATAAACTCTTGGGGAACACCCTAGCACTAGGTTGGAGTAGCCGAGCTAATTAGAGGCATTTTTACTATATGAAAATCACAATTCAACAACAGTGAGCTAACACCTCGCGAATGTAAATCTAACTCAATAGAATGAAAGCATCGAAATCAAAACATAGCATCAACAACTCTCAGTTCATCATGCACATGAGAATGACTATATGATTGAGATTCTTTCGGATACTCAAATGTAACTCCGTTTCATGTGAACCATAGTTGTGGATAAACCTCACGCAACTCACATGGAACATTGATTCACGCGAACCATCCTCGCGGATAAACCTCACCCAACATCTCTTCCCCAAGAGGCATTCCAGTTCGCACGAAGTATGAGAGCATTCTTTGACTAAACAACCATTGAAGGCATCCCGAATTCCCTTTGGCTCCACGGGGCATCATCAATCAATGAAGGAGACTTATCTCATTAAAATACCATGTTATAAAATACAATATATTATGCATATCAAGCATAAATATATTATCATGCATATCAAGCAAGGGTCAAAAATTCAATTTATATTTTCAATCATTGACACATGCTTCCAACGTCAATCCAAACAAACTATAAAAGTTAGAAATTCACTCGTCTTGATCTCTTGATGATGAGCTAATGATGATAACAAGTGAGTTATGGTAACCAATGACAAACCAAAGGTGCAGGTGTAGGCAGCAAAGGCGGGGGCGTGAGTAGCAAGGCGTGGGCATGTAAGAGCTCTAACGGTCCAGATGATTAAACGAGCTGACTTTAGGGATTTAAATAGTGGAAGCAACTTAAGAACAGGCCAATTAGGCTATGACACATATATGCCATGTGTCACACACTAGCGGCATGTGTCACGCCATGTATAGACATGTGGCATGCATAACATGTGTGCTACGTATCCCTCTCCATTTGACACGTGTCACCCCTACATGTTGGTGCATTCTCATCATCCTCGTTTGGTCCAATTTTCACGTACTTGGCCCAATTTTGGTCAATTTTGGTCAATTTCAATCAAAGTGTATTGCTCTGCCATCTCGTTGTCAATTTTAAATTTTCTCATAATACTCATAATAAGCTATTGAGGTTTTGGGGTCATTACAATCCTCTCTACCTTAAGAATTTCGTCCTTGAAATTTAACTCTTGTCCCCTCCTTCAAACAATTGGGGATACTTTGTTTCATAATTTCCTCACTTTCCCATATCACTTCCTTGACATTATGGTATCTTCATAATACCTTAACTAAAGGATAGTTTTATTTTGGAGGACTTTTTCCTTCTGATCTAGTATCTGTACGAGTTCCTCAATATACCTGACCTTTTTATCAATGTTAATAACTTCAAAGTCTAACATGTGACTAGGGTCTGGTGGAAGGTTCACCCTAGCAGAGAATCCATTATCAATCTGCCTTCAAAGAAATTCTTACAGTTAAATATGGAATCAAAAAGTTTGAGTTCCACCTCATTGGACACCATTTTCTTGTGGAAATAGACATGTCATCTTTTCCGCAAATGCTGAAACTCAAACAGAAGAAGATTCCTCATCCTCACTTGTAAAGGTAGGTAGAATGTTTTCAAAATATTCCTTTGATACTAAACATCTTGTAGGAAACAAGGACATCCTTGTAGATTTCTTGTCCAGATTAAAGCAACCGGTTACTTCAATCAACATGCATGTATGCAAGGAGCCTCTTCTTGATACATATCACACAGTTGATAGGAGAGAAAACTAGAATAGTCTCAAGTACCCTCCTGATGTTCTGGCCTTAATCCAGACCAACCAACTTACTCCTAATCTCAAAAATCTCTTATAGCAGTATCATTCGAGAATTTTTAGAGATTATGGTGGATTGATATTAAGACCAAGAGGCCTCCATCTTGAATATCCATTCATTTATCCCCTGCAATGGTCTCCAAACGAAGATTTCTCAGAAGAACTTAAATGGTTATTACGGTACATGTTCAATTTGTATACCATAGCTATCGAATTTTCCATTGAGAAAATCTTTAGGGTTTTAACTAGAGCACTTGCTAGAAATTGTTCAAATCAGAAGCATTTGATAGATGTCTTGTTATGGTTCAAGCCTGTTTCCTACTGGAGAATGTTGTTCCTAAACCAAAATCGCACAGGAAAACCAAAGCCAAAAAGACACATTGCTGTGATCTTTCATGAACCATGGACATTTGTTTGTCCCAACGGAGATGTGAGCTTAAAACCAACTGATCTTAGCGCACAAACACATATAAACCCAATATAATTTGGAAATTGCTTGTGTTTACCAAACTTTTTCAAGTTGTGTCACATCCATTGCTCGAGAGTATAGAGAACTTCAAAGGATCCTTTGTTGGGAAAATCACACTATTCCCCCTGAAGTATGGCCTTTGGATGTAGATGACATATCTTGGGGTCATTTTGGAGCATATAACCTCACTAGAGATACCATCCAAGAAGCCTTGTTTTATTTTCGCCAACAGAATTAGACATCCATGGACGCAGATTCCCGAGATCTATGGGGAGGATCCCTCTCTCAAGACCCCTATGTACTTGATGATATTCCCTCCAGCTTGTAGGATAATAATTCCATCCCACTAGATGATATTCCCTCCAGCTCATCTTTCCCGCCAAATTCCATCTGCGACCGTTACCCTAAATTTGCCATATAGGAAATTGAGGACCTTTTACGAGCTTTCAAGAAGCAAAAGGACAGAGGGGATAGCTCAGATAGCCCACTAAACTGAAACAGCTCACCAAACGACGATAAAAAAGGATTCCGAAACAAGATTTAAAGTTGTTTGTCTTGTTATGTCACATATGTGTGTTCCCTTTCAATAATTGACCTATAAGGTCAAAAGTGATGTTTGTCTGTCAGATTTATGAATCCAATGTGTTTTGTCATTTTGTTCAGTCAAATTGGCTATATATGGCCCTCTAAATCATGTAATTGGGTATATTTCACCCTTCTCTATAAAATTGTGTGTGTTTATCACTTCCATGGCTCTCTAGATTCTCCTCTCTTCTTCTCATCCAAGTTTAGTACCACGACTAAGAATCCTTTTGTTAATTTAGTAGTATGGTGTGATTCAGTATGCTCTCTACTAACCACTTTGTGGAACTTGTATATTAGAAATATCTGGCATCATGAGAATTGAGTTTTAAGATTGACTGGAAACTAAAAGGTAGTTTCCTGAAATTTACCAGAGGGTCTAAGTTGAGGATAGCATCTTATTTCAGATTTACGCTTGTCTTAGCTTTCTTCATAGTATCAGAGCCATCACCATTAAGACTAAGTTAATATTAAGATTCTATTATTAGGACCTACATGGTGAGAAGATCTTGAAATATCTCATGAAAACTCATTTCGACTCTTCACTTGTGTGCACAAACTCTCCTGTTTCTCTAGCCTCTCCTCCTCCTAAAATTCGAAAATCTTTAGCTTCAAAGTTGGGCAATCTTTATGGAGTATTTGATCTTAATGAGGAAAACATGATTTCAGAAACTCAACTTCCTATGATAAATCCATATTTGCTTTTAGCAAACATCCTTTTTCTCCTCCATCAAATTTAGAAAACACTTGATCAGACATACCCCTTGAATCATTAAGGAGTATGTTCAGTCTTCCAAGTTTGATCAGCGTCCTATATTGTCTACCTAGCAAGAATAGTTTGTTACCTTAAAAATTCCTCAAGGGTTTCCTCTCCAGTGGTCTTAAAAGGGATGTGCCATCTCCATTTTGGAGTCATTCGTCTTGCTCTTTCCTTTCATGGGCAAAAAGGATTGCCTGTTGTGGCAAGAATAGCCTTGCTAGACAAGCTACTCTGAGTACAGGCATCGTGTGGAAACTATTTAGACTACTCTAAATGTAGGCACTGTTTTTGTCACTGTCTTTCCAAACTTCAACATGGCTCATGTTGATCCTAGTTTTCTTTCATCCCTTAAGGTACAGCTACGGATCAATGGAGCACTTCAGACTCTTGGATCCATAGCTGCTACTCTGCATTATCTAATGTTCTATAGGGTCTAGAATCATGCTATTGACCTCAATCTTCTTAGCTCGGAAGATACCATATTCATTTCTGTTGATCATGACCAAACCTCATGATCCATGTACCTAGGCAAATCTCCAAAGACTGGCTTGTTAAGCTTCTTCCCAATAGTTGGTTCACCTACTATGGAAAACTCCACCAAAATACCAAACTTGTACAATTCTTCGAACCCTAGTTCACCAAGAAGAAAGATGGTATTGTTACCATCAAGTTTGCTAAGGAAAAGGAAGAATCTTTTTCCATTTTTCTCACCATCTTGTGTTTCACCTAATGTCCGACTGATCTTGTTAGTATGGCATGTCCTAATTCCAAACAATTTGTCCAATCTTTCGACTCGAATGGACAATCTATTCACTACTATAAGGATCCCAAAGGATACTGCTTTTGGAACATTGATTGTGCATGTTTATCATGTTCCTGAAGCCCTTACAAAGAAGATGACAAGCCTTCTTCCAAAAAGAAGAAAAATAAAGGTGCTTTCTATTAAAGATATCTTGACAGCGATCCCATGGTGAGACCACTCAAAGAAGATGGTGGACAATACCAGTTCATGGTTTCGTATGGATGGCCTGAACCTCCACAAATCACAATATCACCACCTCTTTCCAGAGAACCAAACCATACACCAAAACCACCACCATCACCATCACCCAAAAAGTTTGTTACTTTACCCTTCTATAAACCAATCTAGAAATGGGTAAAGAAGAATTCTTGCCCCATCTCCCTTACCTATACCTATGCCCTAAAGCCAAAATCACCTCCAATCATACCTAGTGTATTCATGTTCCAACATAATGATTTCCCACCACTTTAGGTACCAAATATTGGAAATAGTGGCACTAGGTTTCCTCCTCTGGAAAGGTTCTCTGATCTCCAACAAACTCACCAAAGATATCAACTTCCACCAAAGTAGATGCTCAAGGACAATGCAAGGGACCTACTACTGCTGAAACTGTCTTGAATTGACAGATAAAAAATGCTCTTGCTTAGAATGAAGTCCTTAACACAGTCTCTAACTATCTCGAATGAGTAGATCAAACGACAACCATGTCCAAGAAAACATTGGAAGACTTTCAAAAGAGACTTTATCTGCTAGAAACCAAGTGGATAACCCTACCATTATTTGGAAGAGCAAACTCCTAAAATTGAGAAACTCAAGCGTCATATCCAAATCCTCCAAGGCCAAAAGCCTAAAGCACCTCCTAATTCTCTCTTCTTTTTTTCCTTTCTCTTGCACCAGCTCTAAAACTAGAATCCTCCCCTTTGGGATCATCCGCCTAATTCGGGGCAATTCTTCGCTCATCTGCTCCACCATCCAAGTCCAACTTGTTGTCTCTTAGAGATAGATTGCAAGAGATACAAAGGGAAAAGAAATCCCGAGAAAAGAAAAAAGCACCACTTTCCCTTTCTCCATCCAAATCATCCCCTAAATCACTCTTGGTGTCAAATCCTTTGGAAAATTTCCTGAGACACCAAGTTCAAATTCTTATTATCTCTAGCATAAGTTCACCAAATCCTCTTTAGAGTGAATTGTCTAATTTTGATTCATCTGGCGATTCTTCCTCTTCAGAAAATATCATTATCATGGTGGAAAACCCATCTCTAGAGGAAGAAATGGCCTAAAGCCAGATGTTATTCATCCCACTCCTCAAGCTAACACTTCTATGTCGTCATCATCATCCAAGGCATACTTCATCTTAGATAATATTCCCTACCTCAAGTGGCCTGAATAACTCCAAGAATTCCATGCTTTGCTAACCACTAGGGCACAATACATATGAAATACTCCTTGAATTCTCAAGAAGATTGACAGGAGCCTTAAAAAAATTGGTGGAAAGCAACCTCAGTATAAGATCAAATGTACTTCTTGACTCAAAGCTTGGATGAAGCTATCCATCTCATCCACTTGTTCTTCATCAAAAAACCCGAAAGCTCTATTGAACTCAAAAGAAAATAGTTCTTTGAGTGCAAGTGTTGCTAGATGGATAGAAGAGACCTTGATCGACATTTCAGAGAAATGATCATGCTCTTTTATCTACTAGGTGTGGATTGAAATCTCAAACCAATCTTTTGTCTTCTATTTCCAAAGAAGTTAGCCAAGCTACTGGGAAAAACCTACAGGCAAGACAAAGATGTATAGCAAAAGCCTCACTTGGAGAAATCCAACAGGTAGTTCACATACCACTTGAAGAATTATGATTTAGAAAGAGCTTTTCAAAAGCTATCTTCAGGAAAACAAGTAGCTTAACATAGCATGTGTCAAGCCCAAGTGAAAAATCAAATGCTCTAAAGACTGCAATAACCCTTCTTGGTCCGATCACAAAAAAAGAAGCATTTCAAAAAGTTCTCCTTCAAAAAGAAGTGAAATAGAGGCAAATGGAAGTTTCTTCATATGAAGAGATATCATCACTCTTCCAAGAAGAAGCACAAGTTTGACCAATGTCACATAAGTAACAAGAAAGGGCATTTAGCTAAAGAATGCCCTCAAGTAAAACATCGAGGAAACCATATGATCTAGAAGATAGCACAAAGCACTGGAGTCCATTTTGACAATGATGACATTGAGTCTATCTTCTCCCTTGAAGATTAACCCTTTGTTAATACTCTTTGTGCTACAAGGACCTATTCCTCTAATGACACTTCAAATGAACCAACTTTGAAAAAGGATATCTTTACTTTATTCCCAAACTCCTTCCATATCTAGAAATCAATCTTCCATCCATACATTCCCATCTAGATATATCTTTCCAAGTACCATAAACCCATTTTTACAATTGCTCTTATTAATACTAGAGCCAATGCATCCTTTATGGATACAAAAGTTCTCCCTCAAGAACATTAGACACTTTACACAAGGTACTTTACTTCTGCTTTTAGAGATACTTTTGCCACCAAATTTTATAGTAAGCCTGTTACACTCTAGATATTTCCCCTGTGTTCTATCACTGTTAAAATCCTTAGATGTAGTTGTCCTGATAAGGATATTACCATTGGTTGGGATATTCTCACTCGCTATCCACAACACATAATCTTATCCATTGATTTAAGATTCAAAAACAATTTCAAAGGGTTTGTGGACATTCAAAGACTCTTTGTTATTTAGTCAAAAATCTTTGATCCCATTGTCCAAAATCTGTTGTCCTATCGTTTTGACTCTCACTCGTAATTCTCTAAAACCTATTCCCATCCTTTATGGAAAAACACAAATTTCTTTGTTAGACTCCCTTTCAAAGGGAATGAGATCAATCCTACCAAAGCTAATTATTCTGATATGAACTCAAACTATCTTGTCCTTACTCAGCAAGAATGTGCTGAATTACTTGCTCAAGGTCTCATTGAATCCTCTAATTTTTAATGGGCTTACGACAAACTAGCATAGCAAAATTGGGGAAAACTCCAGTTGGTGATCAATTATCAACTTTTAAACTAGTTCCTTCATGATAATAAATTCTCGTTGCCCCATAAAAAATTTCTTTTTCTCAGCCTAGCTCAAGCTAAAATCTATGCAAAATTTGATCTCAGAGTTGGATTTTGAAAACTAGGCATTCATCCTGAAGACAGATCAAAGACGAGATTTTGCATCCCGAACCAACACTATTAATGGACAAGTGTCCCTTTTGGACTCAAAACTACTCTTTCCCTCTTTTAGAAAGACATGGGCAAAATATTTTAGCCAATCATAGTATGCTCTTAGATTTACATTAATGACATTCTTCTTTACGGTGCTGATAAAGAATTTCATTGTCAACTTTTCACTCAATTTACTGAATTGTCCAAAAGCATGGTATTATGCTTTCTCAAAAGAAGATGATTATTGCCTAGAAGGAAATAGAGTTCTTTAGCATGTACTTGAAAGAAGGAACCTACTATCTAGGCCCTCGCATTACAGAAGAATTGTACAAGTTTCCTCTGGAGAACTTAACAGTCAAGCAAGTGCAGCAGTTCCTCGATTGTATTAATTACCTTCGAGATTTTATTCCTAAGATCTCCAAGGTACTCTACCCATTGCAACAAATGCTGAAATAGAATACACATCCATGGGGACCAAAATAGACCAAAGCAGTCGCCTACTTGGAAGAGATGCTGCAACATCCCCCTTCATTGCAAATGTCATCCTCTAGAAAAAGGATACTATAGAAGGATGCAAGTGACAAGTATTGGGTGACTATTCTCCTTGAAGAAATTGATGGTAAGTGCCAAATCTGTGCTTACAAAAGTGGAAGGTTCACAGGCACCTTGTGTACATACATGTTGATTGAAGCAACTAGTTGCTTTAGTATGGACAAGAAATCCGTAAGGACATTTCATGTGTTTGAGATAATTTTTGCAGTAACGCCAATCTGTAAGTTAGATCACCAACTTTCTCAAGTATCTCAAAGGGTCCTACAAATCTTGGGCTCAATTTTCCTTTTTCTCCAAATCTTAAGATTCCTTTTGTATGTGATACCTTCAAGAATACATGATTACCTACCTCAAATCCTAATGGTCTTTGACGTTTGTCGGCATAACTTTTTTGCCGACTCTGAGCGACCTTAAGTCTTTCTCGTATGACCTTGACTATATCAATTATAATTTGAAGTAGTTTTGGTCCTATTAAACATCATTCTCCCACCTTATTCCAACATATGGGAGTTCTACAAGTTCTACCAATAATGTCTCAAATGAAGCCATGCCTCTACTTTGTTGGAAACTATTATTATAGGCAAATTTCACTAAATGTAAGTTTTCTTCCTAATTGCCCTTGAAATCCATAATACATGCTTGTAGCATGTCTTCTAATATCTGAATCACCCTTTTAGATTGCTCATCTATTTGTGAGTGAAAGGCTACTACAGTCTTGTTCCTAGGGCATCTTGTAAACTTTTCCAAAAGTTTGACGTAAACCTTGGATCTTGATCCAACGTTATAGTAATCGATACACCATGTAACTGTACTATTTCTTTAACATATAAATTTGCAAGTTGATTTAAATTGTGATCCTTCCTCACTTCTAAGAAGTGAGCACTCTTAGTCAATCGATCCACTATTACCAAAATGGAATGGTGACCTCGTGGTGTTCTTGGGAGTCCATACACAAAGTCCATCATTATGTGCTCCCATTTTCACTTAGGAATCTCTAATGGTTTAAGCATTCCAGTCGACTTACGATGTTCTGCCTTTATCTATTGACATGTCGGACATTTCTCAACGTATCTAGTGATATCCTTTTTCATCCCATTCCACCAATCATGTTGGTAGAGATTGCAGTACATTTTTGTTTTGAGATGAATACTTTACTGATTATGATGCGCTTCAAACAAAATTGTTTCCCTTAATTCCTTATCATTTGGTATGCACAACTATCCTTGGAACCATATTGTTTCCTCATTGGTTATATGGAAGTCAGGTGTTTTTCCCTTTAACGTTTCTTCTCAAGTTTCTAGGATTTCAGGATCCTTTTGTTATAAGATTTTGATCCTTTGAACAATATCAGGTTCTATCCTTAGAGTGGCTAAAACATTTGTGAGGTTTCCTACCTCCAACTTGAACTCTAAGCATGATGCTCCTTTTAATAAATTCCACTCTCAGATCATCATGATTGCCGCTTATGCAAACTTCCACAAAGGACATTTGCAACTTTTTTGCCTTTCGATGGTGATATAGTATTCATAGTCATAATCTTTCAATAGTTCCATACATATTCTTTGTCTCATGTTCAATTCTTTTTGCGAGAATAAATACCTAAGGCTTTTATGGTCTGTATATACCTCAAACTTCTCCCCATAAAGGTAATGCCTCCATATCTTAAATGCAAAAACAATTGCAGCCAATTCCAAGTCATGGGTTGGATAGCTCAACTCATATGGCTTCAATTGTCTAGAGGTATACGCAACAACCTTTCCATGTTGCATCATAACACAACCCAATCCCTTTAGGGAAGCATCACTGTATACTTCATATCCTCCAAATCCTAAGGGTATAGATAACACTAGTGTTAATGTTATCCTTTTATTAAGCTCTTGAAAACTCTTTTCACACTCTTGATCCCATATAAACTTTGCATCTTTCTAGTAACTTAGTTAAGGGACCTGCGATGTTAGAGAATTTGTCCACGAATCTCCTATAGTAACTTGCTAATCCTAAGAAACTTCAGATTTCGATTATTGTTGTAGGTCTTGACCATTCAATCGCAGCTTTAATCTTAGCTAGTCTTTAGATATTCCTTGACTAGACACCACGTAACCCAAGAACATAACTTCATGTAGCCAAAATTCACATTTACTAAATTTAGCATGCAATTGGTGTTCTCTTAAAGTCTGTAAGACTATCCTTAAATGTTCTTCATGATTTATAGTTTCCTTTGAATAGACCAGGATGTTATCAATGAATGCTACCCCAAATTGGTCTAAGAATGGCTTGAATACTCTATTCATTAAATCCATGAATGATACGGGTACATTAGTCAATCCAAATGGCATAACTAAGAATTGGTAGTGTCTGTAACGAGTTCAAAATGCTATTTTAGATATATCTTCATTCTTAATTTAATTGGTGGTATCCTAATCTCAAATTCTCTTTGAGAACACAGACGTTCCTTATAATTGATCAAACACATCATCGATCCTAGGGAGCGGATACTTATTCTTAATAGTTACCTTATTCAGTTGCATATAATATAAACACATTCGTAAGGATTCATCCCTTTTCTTTATGAATAGTACTAGTGCACCCCATGGTGACGTACTTGATCGGATAAATCCTCTATCTAATAATTCTTGGAATTTAACTTTTAATTTCTTCAACTCCATCAATGCTATCCTATATGAAGCCTTTGAGATTGGTTCTATTCTAGGTGTTAATTCAACTACAAACTCAATATCACATTCGGGTGGTAAACTCGATAATTCCTCTGGAAACACATCAAGAAATTCTCTTACTATAGGCATTTTCTCAAACTTGGCACTTTCTTTTGCTTCATCCTTTACAACTGCTAAATAACCCATACATCCATCCTCAAGTAACTAATGTGCTTCTAAAGCCGATACAAGTATTTTGTGCAACTCATACAGTTTCCAATAAATTCAAAACTAGACTAGTCTAGTGGATTATATTGTATTACCTTTCTATAATGATCTACCTTAGCTCTTTGCCTGCAAAGCCAATCCATCCCTAAGATAACAACAAAATCATACATAGCCAAAACTACTAGGTCTACCAATGGTTCTTGTCTAGCCATCTCCATCCTAATGTTCTCACATGTTCTTGTGGACAACACAACATCTTTCAGAGGTGTAACAACACTAAGTGGTACATCCATGAGTTTAGTACTTAAGTTACTTCTCTATACTAGTCTTAATGAGACAAATGAATGCACTGCACCCATATCAAATAATGCATAGACTTCGTAATTCTTTATAGAAATCGTACCAATTATCACAGCCTTAGAATTTTTTTGCCTCCTGACGGCTGACTACGTAGACCTTTGCCTAAGGTGGCAGTCTTTGGTTACTTCCTTAAGAAGACCCCCACATTAATCATTGTCTAAGGTTGGCTATTTCCTTGTAGTTGGAAATTTCATGGATAGTTTGTTAACATATTACATGTCTGTCCACATCTAAAACACCTTTGCCACCTTGGACATGGTGCATTTCCATGTACCTTATCACAGTTGTGACAAACTTGATTCGAGTATTGTCTTTCCTCTCCAAGATGTCTAGAGTTCACTTCCCTTGAAATTCCACCAGTACTCCTCTTATTAGGATGTTCAAACAAATGGGTTAGGTCTCTTATCATGTTAAAAATTATCCTTTGGAATATAGTGACTAAATCTACCTGTGATTCCATTTCTTTCTCTCTTTTTTTTTCACTAATGCCTACTCAACTAGTTGAGCTCATCCATAAAGAGTAGTATAGTCTCTTACATCAAGAGGTACTAAGGGTTTTCGGATATCATTTCTCAATCCATCTATGAATCGTCTAGCCTTGTCCTCCCCATTTTCTACTGATCTAGGTGTATACCTAGATAGTGCTAAAAAACTTGGCCTTGTATTTATCCATAGACATGCTCCCTTGAGTTATTTTGATAAATTCTTCCATTTTCTATTTTCGAGTGCAATCTGTACCAAATTTGGGCTTCAAATAGACTTTAGCGTAGTTAACTCCCATGTTAGAATCTTTGGTTCTTAGAAATGAAATGACTTCCCATATTTCCTTTGCCTTCTAACCAGCTTCCAATAGGTTAGTGATGACAAAAAAAAAATTCATAATTAACCAAGTTAACCAACGATTTGATCAATAGGCTAAAAAAGAACCCGAGCCAAGTGTGAGCACCACCATATCGTCTGTGTTCACTTGGTAATCCATTCTCTTATCTAGAGGTGATACGTGCCTACACTCGTACCGCCACCTTTGAGGGGTGACAACAAGGGCAGTGAGATAAAGTTATGGATCCATGTTAAGAGATGAAATGGCATTACTCACGGAAGAGTTTAGTAGCTAAACTGATTTTAGTATAAATTGAGTAGCGAAAGCGTGGAAACCAAAAGGGATGCGGAAGCTTGGAGGATTTAATGTGGAAAGAACTTGAGTAAGCAAATATAAGAGTGATATTTCAAAATGACTTTGCAAAGGCTTTATGCAAAGAAAAATACAAGCTTAACTATAAGCTTGTTCTAAAAACTCACAACTTTTTCTCTAACTCTCTCACTTTTATGCTAAGGCTTTCTATGGCTTACGCTCTCTAAAAAACAAAGTAACTATCATGCCCTCATATTTATAGGCAAGTTCCACCGCCAATAAAGAAGCAAAAGTGGACATGGTCTTTGCTTATCTCTTAATTATGGATAAGGATTATTCATAACAAGTCCAAAGCTAAATTGGACTTTCTTCTTTAATTAGAACAAAAATCAATTTTATCATTTTCCAACAGCCTCCCTTAAAATTGAATTTTGAAATTAACAACGCTAGGCATCATCTTCAATTTCTCAAATGAATCCGCCTTCAATGGTTTTGTCAGGATATCTGTAATCTGGTCTTTGGACCTATAGAAATCAAGTTCAATCTCACCGTCTTCAACCAACTCATGGATATAGTGATACTTGATGTCGATATCTTTGCTCCTGCGATAGAAAACAGGATTCTTGGCTAATTGCCAACTTGTTATCACACATCAATTTGGCTGGACCTTTCTGTTCATACATCAGTTCACTAAGTATCCTAAGAAGTCATATCCCTTGACATGTTGCCGAATCTACTGCTATGTATTCTGCTTCAGCTATCGAGAGTGCAATAAATTGTTGTTTTTTCGAAGACCAAGAACTTAGTCTTGATCCAAGAAAAAAATGCATATTCGGAAGTACTCTTTCACATTTCAATATCACCTGCCCAATCATTGTCTCTATATCCAACTAAATTGAAATTGTTAGGGTAAGAATATAAAATTCCATGATCTAGAAATATGAAATTCCATGATCTCGAGGTCTACTAACATACCATAGAATTCTTTTTGTTGCTTGTAAATGTGACTGATACGGTTTTTCCATGAACTGACTAATAATTCCCACACCATAAGTAATATCCAGCCTAGTAGATGTCAAATATCATAAGCTTCCAACAATACTTTTAAAATAAGTGGGATTTACTAGCTCACTAGTTCCTTCTTTCTTTAGTTCCAACCGTTCTGCTATAGGAGTTCGAACCGATTTGAGCAATTCCGTATTGAATCGCTTCAAAATATCACTAGCATATTTTTGTTGCAAAAAAAAAAAATATGGCATCATTTGTCCACTTCACTTCAAAGCCTAGAATATGACATCAATTCCAAGTCTGTCATTTCGAACTGACTTGTCATGGCCTCCCTGAATTCCGCAAACATTTTTTTCATAGTTTCCTATAAATATCAAGTCATCTACATAAAGGCACATAATGATGAGATCACCATTAGTATTTAACTTGATATACTGTGTATGCTCATATCGGCACTTTTGAAAACTATGATTCAACAGGTATGTGTCGATCCTCGTGTACCAAGCTTGAGGTGCCTGTTTTAACCCATATAATGCTTTCTTCAGCTTGTAAACTTGATTTTCACACATTTTCTTTGTAAACCATGTGGTTGCTCCACATAGACTTCCTCATCAAGGAAACCATTCAGAAATGTATATTTCACATCCATTTGTTAGATCTTCCAATGGTTTTGAGCTTCTAGAGCTAAAATCATCCGAATGGTATCCATTCGAGCCACTAGTGCAAATACTTCAAAATAATCAATACCTGGGTTTTACTTATAGCCTTTCATGACCAGCCTACCTTTGTAATAGTCCACCCGACCATCGGGTTTGTACTTCATCTTATATACCCCACTTGACACCGATGAGCTTTTTACCAAGTGGTAAAGGAGTTAACACCCATGTGTCATTTTTTTCAATGGAGTGAATTTCTTCATCCATTGCTCGGATCCACTTCTCATCTATAGCTGCATCATCATAAGATATGGGATCACAATCAGCAAATAAACAAAAATTTGCCGTTATTTCATCACTAATTTCGTCACTGTCACTATCATAATCTCTTGTGACTACATAATCCTTGAATTTTACTAAGTTTACTGTTGTCATTGTGAACGCTAGGTTGAGGTTCTAAGGCCGTTGTTGGTGAAGAAGATGAATTCCCAAGCGAAAATGATGGATCTTTAGTTGGAGATTTTTCTAACTCTCCCACTATTGGTTCATATTCAATGGGGTTGTTTTTAGGATTACACTTCTAGTTCCAGTCCCAGACTTCATGTTCAAAAAATTGAACATCCCTTCTAATAATTACCTTCTCTATGACTGGATTATACAACCTATAACCCTTAGTCACCTCACTGTAACCAATGAAGATACACTTCTGGCTTTTGTTGTCTAACTCTTTTCTTCATTCTTCTGGTAAATGGGGATATGCAACACATCCAAATACTCGTAGGAATGAAACATCTGGCTTTTTGTTGGTCTAAGCCTCTTTTGGGGTTCTTCTAAGAATACTCCTTATTGGACACCTATTTAGGATAAATATAGCATAGGCAACGGCTTTTGCCTAAAAATTCTTTGGTAAACCTTTAGCCTTGAGCATACTTCTTGTTACTTCAAAAATCATTCTATTCTTTCTTTCGGCTACACTATTTTGCTGAGGAGTATAGCTAGCAATCAATCAACATTTTACTCAATGAATTTTACAATATTTATCAAATTCATTAGAAGTAAATTCTCCACCTCTATCTGATCTCAACATCTTTAGATTAAATACACTATATTTATTGGCATAGACTTTAAATTCTTTAAATTTGCCAAGAGTTTCAGATTTTTGAAATATACCCATGTTTTTTGCTAAAATCATTGACAAAGATTAATGCGTACCTTTTTTTTTCTAATTGATTCTACCTCAATCGGGTCACAAATATCTGTATGTACCAGCTCCAATGGTTGCTTGGCTCTTCTAGCTTTTCCAACTAGAAAGGATTCTCGATGTTGTTTTACGATGAGACATCCTTCACATGGGCTATTTGGACTATCAATCAAAGGCATCCCTATCACCATCCTTTTCTAGACTAATAATTTTAGTCCACAAAAATTCAGATGACTAAAGCAAAGATGCCATAACCACTTGCTATCTTTCGCCATGGCTTGAAACTCAACAAAGACTTTGTTTGAAGAGGCAGAGAGAACATTCGTTTCTTTGTCATATGCACCATTGTGATCAACTTATCATTTACACCTCTGATGGTGCAAACTCCATTTTCAATGTTAACTTTGCAGTCTTCCTCAGAAAGTTAGCCAATACTTAGCAAATTCCAGAAAAGTGCTAGCACAAAGAAAACATCTGCAACGGTAACATTAGTACCATCATTTGATTTGATATTAATGTTACCTTTGCCCATCATGAGAATCGTTGATTTATTCCCAAAGTTAACTTCCCCATGAACCGTCTCGTCTAACTGTGAACATAGCTCATTTTGGCGGCACATTTGATTGCTGCACCCAGTATTGAGGTACCATATATTGGCATCACTAATGCTCGAGTCATCCCTTTTGCATGCTAATAGGGAAAAGGACACTTTTAGTGACAAAAGTTATGTATGACGCTCACTTTAGTGTCAAAACTTTCAAAACGATCACTTAAGAGTAAATTTTTTTGAAAAAGGATCGCTTGTTTGCATGATTACCATTTTGTTAAAAAGTGATTCTGATTAAAATGACTTTTTCTAATTCTATTCCCGAATGAGTTTTAGAGAATCAGAACGCGTTTGGTAACTGCATAAATTTTTTTTTCTTGGAATAGAAACATTTGGTAATTGCACAATATTGCATTCCTAAGAATAATTTCTCTTCCTAATTTTTTTTGTTTCATTCAAATAATTTTATCGTTATTTTATAAACTTTCATGATAAATGTTGAATAATCGAAAATTAATTCATATTGATTCTCTGATTTTATTGCATATTGAAATTAGAATTCCCGAATGAGTTTTAGAGAATCAGAACGCGTTTGGTAACTGCATAAATTTTTTTTTCTTGGAACAGAAACACGTTTGGTAATTGCACAATTTTTCTATTCCTAAGAATAATTTCTCTTCCTAATTTTTTTCATTTAATTCAAATAATTTTGTAGTTATTTTATAAACTTTCATCATAAATTTTGAATTAATCAAAAATTAATTCATATTGATTCTCTTATATAATATATTGCCTATTGAAATGTAAAAATAAATATCAAGAATCATCACAAGTCATTTTCACAATTCATTGTGACGTTTCATCAAACTCTTTTGAGCGAACGGATAATCAACACGAACGACACCATCAGTTTTATAAGAAAAATGTAATGCACTATCCTGCATTAGTGTGTGTTTTTTGTTCAAGGAAATCAATTCTTAATTTTAATTCATCCAAAACTTAAGAATAAGAGCTTGCTGGTATTTTATCTTTTTCCAGAATTTTCTAAAATTATACTAAGTTTAAAGTACATAAACCTAGGCAAATCACAATCAATGAAATCAACTGCATAATCAAGGAATTATGACAATGATGAATCATATCATAAAACCCTAACGAAGCCCTAAGGACTTAGAAAAATCTGATTTGGATTTAATTTCAAACGTGCTTATGATTTTTCTAAAAAAGAACAAAATCTATGAAATCTAGAAAATTTATGCCCTAATTTATGAAAATGGGGTCAAACTAGCCAAATCTAAGGTTCTTCTATTTTTAGGAATTTTCTAAATCTTTTGTAACTTTTTAGAAAATTTCCAATTTTTTTGAATTTCTTTATTTTTATTATATATTAAAAAAATATGACCTCGTCGTTCTATTTTAGGTTGAGGAAAAATTGAGAGATGTGAGACTTCATTCTGTTTTGTGATTTTCAAAAGTGATTCTTTTTTTAGAACCAACTTTTTTTTTTTTGTCGTTTTTACTCTAAAACTAATTTTGATTCTCTAAACCGATTCTAGGAACAGAATCAGAATTATTTATGTTACCAAACATGATTATCATTCTTTACTATTCTATGGAACAAAATCAAAGAATGAGAATGGTTACCATGTAGACCCTTAAGTGCCAATTTTTTTGAAAAATGATCACTTTAGTGCCTTGCAAAACGATTACTTAAGTGCTAATTTTTTAAAAAAATGATCACTCAAGTATCAATTTTTTTTTTTGCAAAATGATCACTTTAGTGCTAATTTTGGGTCACTGAATGTGGCATTGAAGTGATCATTTTTCAAAAAATTGACACTTAAGTGATCGTTTTGAAAGTTTTGACATTGAGTGATCATTTTTCAAAATATTTGGCACTTAAGTGATTATTTTGGAAGTTTTTGGCACTTAAGTGATCGTTTTGGCATTAAAGTAAGCGCCATGCACAACTTTGGACACTAAAAGTGTTCTTTTCCCCTGCTAACATGACCTTTTTATCAGCTTGACGACATGTGCATGTTCTGGCTGCTCTTGCCCCATATTTGTTTGACATTTAGATTTGTAATGTCCAAATTTGTTGCATTTAAAACACTTGACCTTTGATTTATCACGTGTTTTATATCTTCCAGTGGAATTGGAATTTCCACCTCTACCTTGTCCTCCTCTACGCCTCGGACGCCATGATGCCCTCCTTGAGTTGAGTGAGTGACTTGGCTTTGCAAAGCTTGCTCGGGATATGAACCGACAGACTTTTGCTTCATTCTTTGCTCATGCAAGCATAATGAACCCATCAACCTCGCCAACATCATGGTTGATATATCATGGCCTTCTTCGATCGTAGCAATAACATAGTCAAATCTTGAGGTCTTTCAAATCTTTTAGCCAAAGACCTCAAGATTTTTTCTATGACTCGTATATCTTGGAGTTCTTCACCATTAACCCTCAATTAGTTAATGGTGGTTTGCACATGATGAAAGTACGATGTGATGGATTCATAGTTGTTCATGCATGAAGACTCAAAATCACCTTGAAGTGTTTGAAGATCATCGCCCTTGCAGGATTTCTACAGAATATCCCGTGCTACTTTGGCGGTCTCGACACTCGATATTTTTCAAATACCATCTCCTCCATAGCTTGAAAGATCGCATATAATGCTTTCTAATCTTTCTTTTGGGACTTGACCAACGAATCCTTCTCCTTTCTCAAAGCATTGAATTCTTCGGCATCAGCTACTTCGGTGTAGCCATTCTCCACCAGGTTCCACAAATCTTGCAATTTTAATAAAACCTTCATTTGGATGGACCAGTTATCGAAATTCCTCTCGTTCAACTTTGAAAGTTGAAATTGAACAGAACTGGTGGATGCCATAACTAGCTCTAAACCAACTGTAGAAACCAGAAGGGATGCAGAAGTTTAGAGGATTTAATGTGGGGAGAACTCGAGTGAGCAAATATGAGAGTAATATTTGAAAACACCTCTGCAAAGGTTTTACACAAAGAAAAACACAAGCTTAACTATAAGCTTGTCCTACAAACTCACAACTTTCTCTCTAACTCTCTCACTTTTATGCTAAGGCTTTCTATGGCTTACGCTCTCTAAAAAACAAAGTAACTATCTTGCCCTCATATTTATAGGCAAGTTCCACTACCAATGAAGAAGCAAAAGTGGACTTGGCCTTTGCTTATCTCTTAATTATGGATAAGGATTATCCATAACCAGTCCAAAGTCAAATTGGACTTTTCTTCTTTAATTAGAGCAAAAATCAATTTTATCATTTCGTAACGGAAAGCTTCAAAAATAGCCAAAACATAAATAACACTCAACAAATTAGATAATTGTTCTATTCTTTACCCTCATCTCTTTAGCACGGCGACACTCTTCGGTGGAGTACATACATGTACTTCCCACAAATGGTGGGGTGGACTTTTCCCTCCACACAAACGTATGAAGTCCTCTAAACTCTACACCAGCACATGGAGAAAGTTGCTCCTATTTATAAGGAAAATTACCAAAAAGAAATCATAAATTTATTGTAATTGTGCCAATTCAGCCCTAAACCATTTTTTTATCCATTGAGTTCCAAATGTTTTGTAATTGTGTCAATTCAATATATTCGGCCAATTTTGATCGGCAATGCTGACATAGACGCTGACTGCCTACTTGACATGGCCAACACTGATGCGGCCAGTTTTTAATGATATATTAATAGTTTTTCAAATCTTTTATTTTATCTATTTATTTTTTTATTCTTTTCTTTTCTTTTCCTTGTTTTTCTTATAGATCTCGCCAGCTACTGGCAAGGCCAACAACCCTTATTGGCCACTGGCGAGGGCTATGCACCCTCGCTAACCATAGGATAGGACCAATTGGCGAGGGCATTGCGGCCCTCACCTAGATCTTCGCTAGGGTACAGATTCCTGTGCTCGCGGCAAGCTCTTGAAGTATTATAAGATGAGATAATATGCAATATAGTTATATCATATTAAAAATAGAAGAAAGTAAAATTAATTACCAAATAAATAAATAATTATATTAAAAATTATCTACATTAGCGCCACGTAAGACAGCTGATGCCATGTTAGCAATTTTCGTTCAAAATTGACCGAATGGACTAAATAGGAATAAATGCAAAATATTTAGGACTCAACTAGGAAAAAATATTTTGAAAATTGGCACAATTACAATAAATTTAGGATGCTTTTGGTAGTTGCTCAAATAGGACGCAAAGCCAATATTCACCAACTCTTCTAGATTTCTACACAATTACAAATATAAATATCTTTCTTATTTTAATTATTTATTGCATGACAACTTGGCAATTAGATTTCTTTAGAAAAATTTAGAAGTAGCGAGGCTTCTCTTCACGTATAAAAAGTGCTGGCAGCAAAAAAAAAAAAAAGGACGAGTCCATGTAGCGGAAAAGAATTCACTAGCAGCTAGGTCCCAACTAGCCTAGAAAGGGTACATGCAAACATATCAAATAAAACCAAACACAGATGGTATCGTATTATAGAGAAATGGCTGCATTTAGTATTGAAGTATAATGGAAATGCAACGACCTGCAAATCTTGGAATCACGGTTCACATCACACTTCAAACTTTTTCATTCCCCGAGTAGCCTAGAAGGAGCACCGCTTGCACCAAATCAGTAGTCATAGGCTAGCTGAACAAGGTTATGTCATTTTCATTCCCAAAAACTCTATAAACCTTTAAACTAAGTTTGATGACACGGTGAAAGAAAAGTGCCAAGTTGCCAATTTGATGGACTTTCCTAGAAAAATCTGGAGGAGAGAGAGAGAGAGAGAGAGAGAGAGAGTTACCGTGTTCTCTTCAACATGTAATTCGTGAAATAAGAAATTAAGGCTATGTTTAGTCCCTTAATTGTCAAAACAACAATCACATTCCACCAATCAGAAATGATTTTCCCACCTTACATTGACTACATATAGGAAGCCGCGCGGATATATATTCACTTGAAATCCATATATGTCCTCTTTGAAGCTTTAACATACCTAGAAAAATCCACATCAAGCACTTAACTTTGCCTTTCATTTCTCTCTAAACCCTAGTTCCATTTCTTCATCATCCATGTCTTCTTCCCTATTCAATGTCGAGCAAATTTCAGAAGCTTCTCGTGACAATGCGCCTCCACTTAAAGAAATCCCCGAAGATTATGGCACACCTTTCTTCGGCTTGATAAAAGATTATCTCGACTTCTTTTACAACCAAGGAAGAGAGGAGTTCTTCAGATATCGAATGCGCAAGTACGACTCAACTGTCTTCTGAGTCAACATGCCCCCGGGTCCTTTCGTGGCCGCGAATCCTAAAGTCATTGTCCTCCTTGACGCCACTAGCTTTCCCGTCCTCTTTGACACGTCCAAGGTTCAGAAAGTGAGACGTGCTCTATGGCACTTACATGCCCTACCTCAAATATTTTGGCGGTCACCGAGTATGTGCTTTCCTTGACCCTCTCTAAACCAAGCACGCCATTCTCAAGCAATTGGTCTTCTCCGTGCTCATGTCTCGGCATGTGAAAATCATCTCACTCTTTAGGAATGCTTGTCGGAGGTCTTCGTCTCCTTGGAAGATGAGCTTGCTAGCAAAGGCAAGACATACTACAATACACTAGCAACAAAAAGTCCTTCAACTTTGTGTTTAGGCTTTTTGTGACAAAAAGCCACTGATGCGACAATAGAAACAAAAGGGTCAAAACTATTCGATTCTTGGTTGCTTTTTTCCAGCTTGCCTCACTAACGACCCTAGGGTCGACTAAGGCCTTAAACTTTATGTAGAGGAATCAAGTGAATATCTCAACTTAGATAAAAACTCTCTTTTATTATTAGAAGATCACTCAAATTTAAAACCCCCCAAAGTACACACGATGCACTCTCCGCTCTCACGCTCTTATTTGGACTTCTTACAACTCACCAAAATATGGAGCACTAGCTCCTATTTATAGCCTAGCCAACTTTCTAACATTTCTACATTATTTACTCAACAAGTATAGAACATCTAGATAGAACATTTTAGAAAGGCTAGTCTAGGAATGTGAAGAAGATTCTAGAAACATGGAAGAGAGACAAAGCTCTAGACTATGTAGGCAAATCATGAAATTTAGAAAGTTGTGGAAAAATCTAGAGAGAAGTCGGTGCTTCTCAATACTCCTCACCGACTACTCTCTTTAGCAGACCTCACAGTCACACCAGTTGCTTTCGAAACTCTTCGAACTTTACAGCTCCAAGTCCTTAAGTGAAGATGTCTACTGGTTGATCATTTGTCTTGGCAACTCCATCTTTATCTAACCATCTTCAAGCCATGGCACAAAATCCCATGTCTCGTTCTTCTTAATTCTTGGATCTCTTCTTCCATGGCCTTCCTCCATTCTTCTTTATGTGAGGCTTCCTCATATATAGATGGCTCAATCACTTCCGGTATCTTCGGTTAACACCGCATTTGCATATTGGGATTTGATCTTCTTTTCCTTGTTGATCTCCTAAGTTGAGGTACTTGCTCTTCATTTTCGTCCATCTGACTTAGTTGGAGCTCTTTATCATTGTCAAACGTACACCAGTTCGCCATGGACTCCTTGATTTTTTTGGTACTCTGCTTTGACTTCTTCTTTTCTAGCTATGGGTTCATCTTCTTTTTCTTTAATCGGGTGGTCCTTTTCAAGCTCGTCATTTTCTTTCATTCTTTCATGAACCTCTTCTTCAATTTATTTTTAAATTTGGTAATTCAAAAGCTTATAGCGACCACCATGATGATAGTTCATCGAACACCACATTTCTGGAAGTGTAACACCTCCCTATTGTAGGATCACAACACTTCCCCCTTTCCTTTTATTATCATAGCCCACAAATATGCAGTGAACTACTTTCTTATCGAAACTTACTGCATAGATGATTTGGCACAAATGCATTCATCACATCCAAATACTCTAAAATGACTTACCATGGGCTTGTGATTCCATAGCTTCTCATATGGTGATGTAAACCAAGCCTTGCTTGAGGTAGTTGCTGGTCACATGCGTTGCTATCTTCATACATTCGGCCTAGAATCTAGGTGAAACATTCTTCGCATGTAAAATGCTCCTGTAGGTCTCTGCCAAAATGCCGATTCTTTCTTTCGGCAACTCCATTTTGTTGTGGCGTATTTGGGCAAGTAAGCTGTCGGCATATTTTGCAATCTTGCAGATACTTTATAAACTCGTTTGATGTATATTCTCTCCCATTGTCAGTACGTAGGCATATTATTTTCTTGCCTACTTCATTCTCTATTCTTTCTTTGAACTCCTTAAATTTATTTAATGCCTCAATTTATCTTTCATAAAGTCAACCCAGATTTATCTAGAGAAGTCGTTGATAAATGTTATCATGTACGTCGATCCTCTGACCGATGGTTGCTTTACTGGCCCAAACACGTCTGAGTGGATGAGCTCAAGAGGCATCTTACTTTTGAATGTCAACTCCTTGTATGGAAGCTGGTGTGCCTTCCTATACTAGCATCCAGCATAGACGATATCTTCTTGAACTTCCAAGTGAGGGAGCCCTTTTAGCATGCCTTTCTTAATCATCACCTTTAACTTATGGTAGCTTACTTGCCCGAGCAGAGCATGCCATAAATCAGGCATATCACTCTTTTGAGTTTTGTCTAAGTATTCTGTTTGTGCTAACATTGTATAGACAGACTCAAGTTAACGCCCCTCCATGATTGGTGTACTGTAGATTTCAAATTGCGATACACCTTAACGTCTCTTGGACCAAACACCACATAATTGCTCGAGTCTGTGAGTTATGACACAGACAATAGATTCTTCTTCATTCATGGTACGTGATAGACATTTTTCAGTTCAACCTGATGTGAACTAAATTGGGGTGTTATCACCATTTGGCTAACATGGGTAATTGGCAACTTTGAGTTGTCTGCAATGATAACTACACGTCCTTCAGTGTACTCAAACATGTTTGACAGCTTGCCTTCATCTCCAGTCATATGATTGGAACATCCAGAATCAACTATCTAATCACTATCATAATTGATCAATTTATCACTTACCGTGATGAGGGCTTCGCATCTTCTATCTCAATGATGGAGCATGCTGCGAGCTCTTATGTGTTTCTATAGCAAGGGATGCTTGGAAATCCCACTCCTCTTCACTATCATTCTCTTAGATGCTGCAGCATTCTTTCAACTCTTTTGAGTTGACAATCTCTGGCAAAGTGGCCTATTTTGCTGCAATTGTAAAACCTTTCGTTACGCCTTCTATGCTCTTTTCTTCATTGTCGTCTTTGTCACAATTTTGACGAGCTCCCCTTGGCCGAGAGCTTGTCCCTCCTGGTTGCCTTTTCCATTTCCATGACTTTTCTTCTGTTTACCATCTCTAATGCCTGCATCATTTCTCCTTTGACCCTTGACCCTCTTTTTTAGTACTAAAGAGGCACTTTCATCCTCTTTAAGTGAGACCTTAGACATTTATCTATCTAAGGCCTCTTGGTTGGCTAATATATTCTCCAACTCATCAGAGTTAGCTCATTTGCCCATCCATGAGTGGTATAACAATGCCATTTTACTTCGGCCTTAACCCACGTGAACAATAATTCTTCTCATCCTTGTTTCAGAGATGGCATTCTGAGGATCTAATTTTGAAATTTCTTCACAAATAGATTTAACTTTGGAGAAATATTGACTCACTGTCATATTATGTTGTGACACCGACAATAGCTTGTTCTCCAACCTTTGCAACTTGGCATCATTTGTCCTCGCAAACAATGCCGCCAAGTTGGCCCATGCCTCCTTTGGGGTCTTTGCACTCTCGATGTGCTGCAAACAAACTCATCTTCAACAGTTACAACAAGAACATAGAGAGTCTTACCAACTTTGATGTTCCATTTTCTCAATCGGCATCATTCATGGGTGGTGTGGTGTTGCCGCCGCCAACAATATCCCACAAGTCTTGGCCTAGCAAGTAATACTGCATGCGGGGTACTCCAATTGTTATAGTTGGAGCTATTAAGCTTCTCGACGCCGTTCACTGAACTTGAGAAATTCGCCATTTGACTTGGATATAATACCCAGCACTACTCCAAGTAAACTTGGTCCCTGACCAATCGATCATAGTCCCTGACTGTATAGTGGCAGGATTTCAACGTACTCCGATCCCTGACCGTTGGCTCACGCACAATGGTCCCTTGACCAGTTGTCTTTCCATATCACGCTCCGAATATGGTCCCCAGCTCCTAGGCTCTGATACCACTTGTAGAGAATCAAGTGGATATCTCAAATTATATAAAAACTCTCTTTATATTATTAGAAAATCACTCAATTTACATGACCTCACAAGTACAAATGATGCACTCTCTCTCTCACACGCTCTCTATTTGAATTTCTTACACCACACCAAAATATGGAGCCACTAGCTCCTATTTATAGCTTAGTCAATTTTCTACACACTTCTACATTACTTGCTCAACAAGTATAGAACATTCTAGATGGGACGTTCCAAAAAGGCTAGTCTAGGAATGTGAAGAAGATTTTAGAACATGGAAGAGAGACAAAGTTTTAAACTATCTAGGCAAATCAAGAATATTTTAGAAAGTTGTAAAAAAATCTAGAGAGAAGTCGGGGCTTCTCACTTTCTACATGACATACTACTACACACAATCCCACTGCCTCCATTCTTGGTCAAATCTTATTACCAAAAGCTTTATAAGGCCTTCAACGAGAATGCAATATCCAGATTGGATGAAGCCAAGGGTTTAGGATCAAAAGAGACGTAGCTTGCCATAACCACGTATTCACTGTGGGTTTCAATGCATTAGGGTGGGCTAAAAACGACGTTTCGGCATTAATCAAGTGGGTTGCATCAGGGAGAGAGAAGTGCATCGTCAGCTCGCTAACGGAATCAGATCCGTCATCGAATCGGTAGGCGGGTTCACTCTCACTGCCTTGGAAAACATGAATTGACCAAGTCGGTCGTTTACGAAGTACTGAGGATGAAGCCTCCTGTCCCTTCCAATACGGGAAGGCGAAGTACGATATGGTGGTCCCCAGCCACGATGCGGCCTTCGAGATCAAGAAGGGTAAGATGACTTTCGGGAATCAGCCGTTCGCAACGAGAGACACGGGGTCTTCGACGATCCGGCGGAGTTCGTGGGTCATAGGGCTGTGGGAAGGAAGGGAGGCTGTTGAAGTATGTGTAATGGTCAAACGGGCGTGAGGACCGACGATCCGACGGCGTGGAACAAGCAGTGTCCGGGGAAAGATCTGGTGGTGCTCCCCCCCTGTGTAAGGTTATGTTGGTGGTGATCTTCCTTCGTTATGACACGTTCGACGGCGAACCCCCGGAAAGTTGCCCCTCGGATCATCTGCAACTTTCGACTCGCTGACCAAGGCCCCCACGAGTAATTGACCATGGTGAATTAAAAAGAACTTCAAAAGCTAGTTGATAAAGTCGTTCAGATTGAATCAATAAGCATTCGTTGTGTTTGTGGTACGAAAACAACACTTAAGTTGGGGACATTGAGGAGAATTAAAGTTGTCCTGGTTTGAAGAATTTTTACTGCAACAAATTGTTGAACATTCGATGTGGCTATCCTTCTCAAGGCTTTACTTGATTTTATCTTTTGGGTAAGATGTACAATTCGACTTTGCAAGGAAATAAAATTTACCTTATCAAGGTCTATATGAATGCGGTAGGTGCTTTCAGGCAAAGTTAGGGGTGAAAACACGTTTATTTTTATATATTTTATTGTTACAGGGAAATAAAAACCAATAATAAGAAATATTTCGGGTTTTTCCAAACTACCTCTGGTTTAAGTTAACAGCCAGGCCCAAATAGACATTATGCAACCTCATATTAAAAATAAATCCAATTCCACCATTGTTTAGGGTAGAGCCCTAGGATTTGGAGGTAGACTTAATCCAGGCTTTTCTATTCTCTTAAGTAAGGTACAAAGAATATGCTCAAGAAGGAAGTTTTGTATAACTGTATCGCCATTACCGATTCATAGGTAACGCCTCAGAAAGCATGGACGAACCACCTGCAATGGGATTAAGCAAAACAGAATTGACTCTAAGACCATTCCAATCTCCTTTCATTGTGCATCAAGTTCCTCACCTTATACTGTTTTTGGCAACTTCGCCGATAAAGAGCAGACAAATTGGATTAGTGGATAGTAGTATGCAAAAAAGAATTGTAGGAAAATTATGATGTCAGTGATGATGGGAAGATATGTTAGACTTAAAAAAAAAGGAAAAGAAAAATAATATGATCTTAGAACATGAATGTAGAAGTTTATTAGTTGTTGTGAAGAAAATGAGTTGGATAAAAATAAGGTTAGTAAGAAAGATTTTGGAAGTAATGAGGGCGATTGAGAATGATGGAATTGTGAAAAATGATTAAAAGAATGTAAATTAGAAGTTTGCGGTAAATTGGTTCTTTTGGTGTGTAGGTGTAGTGGCTGAAGGGATAGAAATTTTGGATTATCAATAAGCAAAAAGAAAGGGGCAAAAAAGTATCGACATAAAATGGATTATTACCAAAAAGTAGGGTGATTTATAGGGGAAAAGTATACGTTATAAGCTCATGAAAGTGATATTTTCAATTTGGCTAAGGATCCTCGTCGCACGTGCTTTGAATCGGTCAATGCATGAAGATGAGTGCGTCAAGGAAAACTTAAGTTAGAATGCTCATTTACATTCCAACTCATTAGGTACGATTTCCCCCCCCCCTTGCTCGGCCAAAAATATTGTTTAGTTAAAGGGGGGACTTTTGTTATAGTTACGTAACTTTTTTCTTGTTTCTTAACCATTCAATGTAAAAGCCATGATAATATCCTTTCATATTTTTGTCCTTATTTACAAATGATGGTTTCGTTAATTTTTTTTTAATTGTATAATTAAGGGGCAAAAGTAACCAAACATGCAAATTTTATTTTTCCGGTAACCCGGGCCGGTGATATTTGCCCCGTTCCGGCTTTGATTACTTAAACCCCACAAGGTTTGAAAAATTCACCCTATGAAAAAAAACAAAGAAAAAAAAGGTAAAAAAAAAAAAAAAATTCATTTTAGAACTTACCCAATAAAGTTGCCCCAATAAAAGTTTGTAGCTGCTTGGGTGCTTTCCAAAATAAACAATTGTCCCCCCCCCCCGGTTCTTATTTTTTATTTAGCTTTTCACTCAGTTCATTCACCACTTGCCTTTAAAATTCATTGGCCACCTTCTCCAACGGTTAACCGAAAAAAAAAAAAAAAAAGATAATAGGAGGCACTTTTCTCATTTCAAGATTTTTTTGGCAGGCCATGTTCCCTCCTTTGTTGCATCGTTGCATGCTACCAAAACATTGTCAAAAGAATCAAATGTGAGATCTCCATTCTCATTCCGCTGGTTTCAATCACGAGATCAATCTAAAATTGTCGAAGACTGAATTGAGCTTACTTGAAAATCGGCAAAAAAAAAAGTGTATAAATCCCTTTGAGTTTCGGTCCGCACTTTCCATTTTTACTATCACAGTATAATGAGCAATTTTAAGTGACGCTATTGGGGAATATGGTCACCCATTCAGATGTTTGCGTTCTGAAGAGAGTTGAGGAATCGAAGTGCGCTGAATAAGTATGTTGGGATTTCACGAGACTTAGTCTTTTGCGCTTTCCTCGACAGCCAGACACTCGATACCCTAAAAAATTCTTCTTTTGTTTCTGTTTTTTTGAAGTGACTTTGTGATTTGGCGGCTTTTAACGGTTTGTTTTCCCAAAAGATTTATTTAAAATCAAACGAGAGAAGAGAGTTTTGCCTTTCGAAATCGGAGGATCTTATCATGCCTTATTCAATAGCAATTAGTCGTTAGATTCTGTCTTCTTCAACGCAATACGTTACAGTGTGTCTTGCCAGAACGAACCAATCCTATCCACAATCCACGCATAGCATAGCTTGGAAATCCGGCAAGGTAAGATCGTATCCGATTGCCCTTGGCATAAACTTTAGTTGACTTGTCGTCTCATATATAAATCAATGATTTGGCCACAAAGGGGCAAAATGGTGAAAAAATCTGAAGTTCTGTCGTATTTTCCGTAATCAGAAGTGTTCCATTTAGTGTGTTTGTTTTTTTTTTTTTTTGGTATCGAAGGTGTCTGGACCAACGTCCGTACGGATCGCGCACCTCAACTAATCTCTCCGAGAGGGCTAGCGCAGCATCCCACCGCTACGACCCTCCGCTTAAATCACCGGCACCCAGCGAGGTTCGAACCCAGGACCTCTCTTGAAAGGACCAGAACGCAAACCAGCTGGGCTACCGATGGGTGGGTCCATTTAGTGTGTTTGTTTCGCAAGAAGAAGAAAGAATCACTTGAAAATTTTTCATACAAATGATCGCTTGTATAGCTTATAAAATGGAAAAATTACCAAAAAAGTCTCAAATCTATTGCAATTTTGCCGATTTAGTCATGAACTTTTTTTTTTGGCCGATTCAGTCCTCAACCTTTAGTAATTGTGTCAATTCAGTCTATCCGGCCAATTTTAGCCGGCCGGCCCGATCCTCGCATTCGTTGCTGGTTTCAATGCGTATGGCAGGCTGAAAACGACATTGCCAGCTTTGATCATGTGGGTCGCATCACAAGGATAGAAGTTGCATCCTCAGTTCGCTAACGACATCAAATCCATCATCGAATCAGTAGGCGGGGTCACTCCCACGGCCTTGGACAACATGAATTTGACCAAGTCGGTCGTTTACAAGTACTGAGGATGAAGCCTCCGGTCCCGTTCCAATGCGGGAAGGCAAAGTACGATATGGTGGTCCGGAGCCACGTTGCGGCCTTCGCGATCAAGAAGGGTGAGATGATTTTCGGGTATCAGCCGTTCACAACGAGAGACTCAACGGTCTTTGACGATCCGGAGGAGTTCGTGGGTCATAGGCTTGTGGGGGAAGGAAAGAGGCTGTTGTTGAAGTATGTGTACTGGTCGAATGGGCGTGAGACCGACGATCGGACGGCGGGGAACAAGCAGTGGTGTCTGGGAAAGATCTGGTGGTGCTCTTGTGTAAGGTCATGCTGGTGGAGATCTTCCTTCGTTATGACACGTTCGACGTCCGACGCCGGAAAGTTGCCTCTCGGATCATCTGCAACGTTCAAGTCGTTGACCAAGGCCCCCACGAATAATTGACCATGGTGAATAAAGCAACTTCAAAAGCTAGTTGATAAAGTCGTGCAGATTGAATCAATAAGCATTGCTTTGTGTTTGTGGTACGTACAAAACACTAAAGTTGGGACATTGGGGAGAAATTAAAGTTGTCCTGGTTTGAAGAATTTTTACTGCAAAAATTGTTGAAAATTTCTATTTGTGGCTATCCTTTCTCAAGACTTTACTTGATTTATCTTTTGGGTAAGTCGTACAATTCGACTTTGCAGGAAATCAAATTTACCTCACCAAGGTGTCTATATGTGAATGTGGTAGGTGCTTTCAGGCAAAGTTAGAGCGAGCGCTTTTTTATTTTATTTTATTTTTATGGAAATCAATAATAAAAAATATTTCGGGTTTTATCTAAACTACCTCTGGTATAAGCTAACAGCCAGGAAAATAGACATCTACATGATCTCTTATTAAAGAAATTCCCAATGCCACCACCTATTTAGGGTTGAGCCCTAGGATTTGAGGTACACATAATCCCGCTTCTTCTATCTCTTAAGTAAGGTAAAAAAAAAAAATATGCTCAAGACGGAAGTTTTGCATAACTGTATCGCCATACCGAGTCATAGGTAAAGCCTCGGAAAGCACGGACAAATCACGTGCATGGGATTAAGCAATACAGAATTGACTCTAAGACCATTCCAATGCTTCTTTTCATTGTGCATCAAGTTCCTCACCTTATACCGTTTGGCAACTTCACCGATGAAGAACAGATCAAATTGGATTAGTGCCTATAATCTCTGACCAAGATCTTGAGACAAATTATGATCCGGGTCTTGCAGATATTTCGATTCCAACAAATGAAAGAGCACCTCCTCTTATCTTAGACAAACTGTCCATGTTTCTTCTTTTTTTGAATCCAATGCTTGGAAAATCTAAGGTTCGTCTGCAAGATTCTGGAAATTCCTGATTGGTTAGAGAACGCTTTCACTTTCAATCTGATTCACTGCCTATGTGTTAGAAGTTTGGGTCGTTTATGTTTATGGTTTTTTTTTTTTAGATGTCGTGGGGCAGGGATTGACCTTTTGGAATCCATAAGCAAAGCAAGGGGCCATCTTTATTGACATAAAATGGATATACCCAAAGTAGTGTGATTTATATGGGTAAAGTATACGTTATCGGCTCCTGGTGATAGTTTACTTTTTAGCAAGGATCCTCGTGCACGTGCTTTGAATCGGTCAATGCATGATAATCCAATTAGACGAATTGAAGAGCGATGACTTACATCAAGTATGTTGGTTTTATGGACATTTCTCTTACTTCTTCTTTCTCGCAGCCTCATTCGAAACCCTAAGCTATTGAATTCTTCTTTGTTTTTCTTTTTGGTTTTTTTTTTCATTTTTGGAGTCAAAGTGCAAGTTGTTTCTAATTTTTGAAGTGACTTTGTGATTGGCGGCTTCTACGGTATACTTTTCCTCAAAAGAGTTGATTGGAAAATCAAACACGGAGCGAGAGAGAGAGAGAGTTTTGCCTTTCCAAGTCATGGATGAGGTTATAATACGACAATTAGTCGAGCAATTCTGTCTTCTTCAACGCAATAACTTACACGTTGTGTCTTGCCAGAACCAACCAATCCTATCACATCTACGCATAGCATAGCTTGGAAATCAAGGCAAGATAAGATCGCTCCGATTTACCCCTGGGCATAACTTTAGTTGACGTGTCCACTCATATATAAATCAATGATTTGGCCAACAGAGGGGCAAAATGGTGAAGAAATCTGAACTTCTGTCGGTATTTTCTCATAATCAAAAGTGTTCCATTTAGTGTGTTTGTTTGGCAAAAAGAAGAAGAAGAAAGAATCACTTGATTGTGCTGATTCAGTCCTGAACCTTTTTTTTTTTGCCGATTCAGTCGTAACATTTTACAATTGTGCCAATTAGTCCATTTAGCCAATTTTGGCCGGTCGGCGCCGATCCTCTGGTGATATAATATTTTAGTAATAGTTTTGAATATATTTTTAATTTCTTTTTAATTTTCTTCTTTTTTTCTTTCTTTTCTCTTTCTTCCGTGTTCTCCTTTTGTCTTCTCCTTCTCTGTCCAGCAATGGTAAAGAATGAAAATGACAATGATGATTGTCGCAACCTAAAATTCGTCAAGGTAACAGATTATCAAGTTAATTTAACTATCATAATTCGGACCGTCCCAAGTCCTACGGACTCACAACCTGAGTTTATTTCATGCAAAATTAATTCAATTTGGAGCCATCACTAATCTTTTATGGTAGACTGATTAGAAACCTAAATAAATAATTGAAGAATTAATTTATTTTCATGAACCAGAGAAACTGAGTCTGGAGACTTGATTACATAATTTAAAAAAATTATGCCCTTTTGATATCAAATTTCATGAAAAATCCTTTTGATTAATGATGTGAACACAATGATTATTTCCCTTTTTTGGATCTTTTTTTTAAAATGCAATGTAACTAAACTATATGACATGGCAAGATGCATGAATATAATGACATGGCAGGATATACTCTAAGCTATATGATATGCATATGACATTTTTTATTTTTGGATTAAATGACAATCATTACAAAAACATGCCTTAAAATGCGATATCATCCAATTTAATTAAGAAAAAATTTCTCAAAGTCCTAACTTATATTAGATAATATTTATGACATGAAAATGGACTTTTGGCATGATTAACTGTAGAAAAATAAGAGAAAAATAAGAATTATTTTTTTGATATTTTTTATTTAATTAAATGAAAGATAAAATGCAAAGTATGAACAAAATAAACAAAAATGCCCATAATATACCTTTGATTCTGAATTTTTCGATTAATTCACTCATATCCAAATATTAGGGTCGAAGAGAATTATTCGCAATGTACTCTTTTTGAGAACATTATCCTTAAGATTTGCAAAAAGAATTCAGATAATTCTCAAAAAATTGGATAATTATCCAACCATGTCAAAAATTATCTATATCATTAATATCCATAAGAGACAATTCAACCAATTCAATGATAATGAGATATTATTCAAAACAAATGATATCCACAACATGCATAATTTGGCCAAGAGTGATGTGTGAGCCGATAATTCGTCGAAAGCTCAATCTTTTCCAATTCAACTTAGGTCTTAAAAAAACTGAACAATTTTCACTTCTGAAAATCAGATGTCTTCCAATTAAAACAGTCAATTTCTAGGTTATGCATATGGTTCAATCAATTTCACGATCCAATTAAACTGGCTTGAAAAAAAAAATAAGAATTCATGTGCCAAGTATCAATTTCAATTTCATAGAGAAGAATGAACTAAAATTGATTCTCAAAACATAACCAATTTTGATACACTAAAACGTAAATCATTTCAAGCAACTCCAGTTATGACCTCTAGGGAGGCATAGACGGTTGTATTGAAGGAAATACGCAAAAGCAACATCTCAAGAGGTTTTGGTTTTGATGATCAACACTACAAAAAATAAGGTTTTAGCAACGGCATTTGCAATGAAAACTTTGGCAAAATTCGTCACTAAATGAAGTTGTGGTAAAAAAAAAATTTCATCGCTAATTCGGTATTGCAAAATTTAGCAATGAAAATTTTCAACTTCATCGCTAAATTGCAAAGAATTAAAATTTTTCGCTAATTTGCAAACACTCTATTCGTTGCAAAATTCGTCGCTAATTTTAATTCATTGGTGTGCAATTTTTTGTTCAAGGAAATCAATTCTTATCTTAATTCATCCAAAACTTAAGAACGAGAGCTTGCTTGTATTTTATCCTTTTCCAGAATTTTCTAAAACCATACTAAGTTTAAAGTACATAAACCTAGGCAAATCACAATCAATGAAATCAAATGCATAATCAAGGAATTATGACATTGATGAATCGCATCATAAAACCCTATCGAAACCCTAAGGACTTAGAAAATGTGATTCGGGTTTAATTTCAAACGTGCTTACGATTTTTCTAAAAAGAACAAAATCTATGAAATCTAGAAAATTTATGTAAATGAGGTTTAAACTAGCTTAATCTAAGCTTCTTCTATTTTTAGGGATTTTCTAAATTTTTTGTGATTTTTTAGAAATTTTCCAATTTTTTCGAATTTCTTTATTTTTATTTTATTTATTTTATTATCTTATTTTTTTTTTTAAAAAAAGACCTTGTTGTTTCTATTTTAGGTTTAGGAAAAATCGAGAGATGCGAGATTTCATTTTGTTTTTGTGATTTTCAATAGTGATTCTTTTTTTTTCTAGAACCAACTTTTTTTTGTTCTTATTTTTGCTCTAAAACTAATTCTGATTCTCTAAAACTGATTCTGGGATCATAATCAAAATTAGAATCATTTGGGTTACCAAATATGATTCTCATTCTTTTTTATTTCAGGGAACATAATCAAAGAACGAGAATGGTTACCATAAAGAAATCATAAATTTATTGTAATTGTGCCAATTCAGCCATAAATCATTTTTTTATACATTGAATGCCAAATATTTTGTATTTGTGCCAATTCAATCTATCGAGCCAATTTTGATCGGTAAGGTTGACATAGACACCGACTGTCCTACTTGACATGGCTAACACTGACGTGGCTAGTTTTTAATGATATATTAATAGTTTTTCAAATCTTTTATTTTATCTATTTATTTATTTTTATGCTTTTCTTTTCTTTTCTTTTCTTTTCCTTGTTTTTCCAATAGATCTGGCCGGCCACTGGCAAGGCTCAGCAACCCTCACTAGCCACTGGCGAGGGACATGCTCCCTCCCTAACCATAGGCTAGGGTCGATTGGCGAGGGTGTTGCGACCCTCGCCTAGATCTTGGCTAGGGTATGGATTCCCGCACTCACGGTGAGCACCTGAGGTATTATAAGATGAGATTATATGCAATATAGTTACATTATATTAAAAATATAAGAAACTAAAATTAATTACCAAATAAATAAATAATTATAATAAAAATTATTCACATTAGTGCCACGTAAGACGGCTGATGTTCATGTTAGCGATTTTTCGATCAAAATTGACCGAATGAGCTAAATAGGAATAAGTGCAAAATGTTCAAGACTCAACTAGGAAAAAAATATTTTGAAAATTGGCACATTTGCAATAAATTTAGGATGTTTTTGGTAGTTTCTCCGTATAAATAGGATGCAAAGCCGTTATATTCACATCCTTACCAAAAAAAAAAAGCCGTTATATTCACCAACTCTTGTAGCTTTCTGCACAATTACAAATATAAATATCTTTCTTATTTTAATTATTTATTGCTTAACAACTTGGCAATTAGATTTTTTTAGAGAAATTTGGAAGTGGCGAGGCTTATCTTCACTTATCAAAAGCGCTGGCAACAAAAGAAAGGAAGAGTCCATGTAGCGGAAAAGAATTCACTAGCAGCTAGGCCCCAACTAGCCTAGAAAGGGTGCATGCAAACATCTCAAATAAAACCAAATGCAGATGGCACCGTATTATAGAGAAATGGCTGCATTTAGCTTTGAAGCATAATGGAAATGTACCGGACTGCAAATCTTGGAATCATGGTTCACATCACACTTCAAGCTTTTTGATTCCCCGGGTAGCCTAGAAGGAGCGCCGTTTGCACCGAATCAATAGTCATAGGCCAGCTGAATGAGGTTATGTCATTTTCATTTCCCAAAAACTCTATAAACCTTTAAACGAAGTTTGATCGCACAGTGAAAGAAAAGTGCCAACTTGCCAATTTGATGGACTTTCCTAGAAAAATCTGGAGAAGGGAGAGAGAGATAGTTACCGTGTTCGCTTCAACTTATAATTTGTGAAATAAGAAATTAAGGCTATGTTTAGTCCCTTAATTGTCAAAACAACAATCACATTCCACCAATCAGAAATGATTTTCCCACCTTACATTGACTATATATAGGATGCCGCGCAGATATATCTTCACTCGAAATCCATATATGTCCTCTTTGAAGCTTTAACATAGCTAGAAAAAACCTCATCAAGCACTCAGCTTTGCCTTTCATTTCTCTCCATACCCTAGTTCCATTTCTTCATCATCCATGTCTTCTTCCCCATTCAATGTTGAGCAAATTTCGGAAGCTTCTCGTGACAATGCGCCTCCACTTAAAGAAATCCCTGGCGATTACGGCACACCTTTCTTCGGCGCGATAAAAGATCGTCTCGACTACTTCTACAACCAAGGAAGAGAGGAGTTCTTCAGATATCGAATGCGCAAGTACGACTCAACTGTCTTTCGAGTCAACATGCCTCCGGGTCCTTTCGTGTCAGCGAATCCTAAAGTCATCGTCCTCCTCGACGCCGCCAGCTTTCCCATCCTCTTTGACACGTCCAAGGTTGAGAAGCGAGATGTGCTCGACGGCACTTACATGCCCTCCCTTGACTATTTTGGCGGTCACCGAGTATGTGCCTTCCTCGACCCCTCCGAACCCAAGCACGCCGTTCTCAAGCAATTGGTCTTCTCCCTGCTCGTGTCTCGGCATGGGGAAATCATCCCGCTCTTTAGGAATTGCTTGTCGGAGCTCTTCGTCACCCTGGAAAATGAGCTAGCTAGCAAAGGCAAGGCATACTTCAATACGCCTAGCGACAAAATGTCCTTCAACTTTGTGTTTAGGCTCTTTTGTGACAAACAGGCACATGATGCAACAATAGAAACAAAGGGGTCAAAACTATTCGATTTTTGGTTGTTTTTCCAGCTCGCCCCATTGACGGCCCTAGGGTTGACTAAGGCCTTAAACTTTCTAGAGGACATACTACTGCACACATTCCCACTGCCTCCATTCTTAGTCAAATCTTATTACCAAAAGCTTTATAAGGCCTTCAATGAGAATGCAACATCCATATTGGATGAAGCCGAGGGTTTAGGGATCAAAAGAGACGAAGCTTGCCATAACCTCGTATTCGTTGCGGGTTTCAATGCGTATGGCGGGCTGAAAACAACGTTTCCGGCTTTAATCAAGTGGGTCGCATCAGGAGGAGAGAAGTTGCACCGTCAGCTCGCTAATGAGATCAGATCCGTCGTCGAATCGGTGGGCGGGGTCACTCTCACTGCCTTGGACAACATGAATTTGACCAAGTCGGTCGTTTACGAAGTACTGAGGATGGAGCCTCCGGTCCCGTTCCAATACGGGAAGGCGAAGTACGATATGGTGGTTCGGAGCCACGATGCGGCCTTTGAGATCAAGAAGGGTGAGATGATTTTCGGGTATCAGCCGTTCGCAACGAGGGACCCGAGGGTCTTCGACAATCCGGAGGAGTTCGTGGGTCATAGGTTTGTGGGGGAAGGAGAGAGGCTGTTGAAGTATGTGTACTGGTCGAACGGGCGTGAGACCGACGATCCGACTGCGTGGAACAAGCAGTGTCCGGGGAAAGATCTGGTGGTGCTCTTGTGTAAGGTCATGTTGGTGGAGATCTTCCTTCGTTATGACACGTTCGACGTTGACGCCGGAAAGTTGCCTCTCGGATCATCTGCAACGTTCAAGTCGTTGACCAAGGCCCCCACGAGTAATTGACCATGGTGAATAAAAGCAACTTCAAAAGCTAGTTGATAAAGTCGTGCAGATTGAATCAATAAGCATTGCTTTGTGTTTGTGGTACGTACAAAACACTAAAGTTGGGACATTGAGGAGAAATTAAAGTTGTCCTGGTTTGAAGAATTTTTACTGCAAAAATTGTTGACATTCAATTTGTGGCTATCCTTCCTCAAGGCTTTATTTGATTTATCTTTTGGATAAGACGTACAATTCAACTTTGCAGGAAATCAAATTTACCTTATCAAGTTGTCTACATATGAATGTGGTAGGCACTTTCAGGCAAAGTCAGGGGCGAGCACTTTTTTATTTTATTTTATTTTATTTTATAGGAATCAATGACAAGAAATATTTTTCTCTTAGGTTTCTACGGCTCTTTGCTGCCCCTGCTGGTAGGGGTGAACAACTTGGACCACTCGAACTGAGACCGCCCGAACCAGACCGGGACCAGTGGTCCGATTCCAGGTTATATAGAGGTCCGGTTCGGTTCCCGGTTCCTAAAATTGGGACCGGTGACCGGGCGGTCCGGTTCTCAATTCCCGGTTCCTAGGACCGGATCGGACCGCCCGAATCGAACCGGTCCTTTTTTTAATTTTTTTTCCTAATGTGGTTCGTAAATCTCTTTTGGCTCATTAGGCCTCTTATTTTTTGCTACTAGGAAGTCATTTTATGTAGACGTTGAAGTCCTATAACGTTATTGATTTCAACAATTAGAGAATAATTTGGGTTACATTTTTTTTTGTCCGGTCCGATCCGGTCCGATCCGGTCCATTTGTCGGTCCGGTCCGGTCCGGTTCCCGGGATGGTCGGTCCGGTTCCCATTCCGACAAATTGGGAACCGGGACCACCGATCCGGTTCCTGGTTCTTGAGGGGAACCGGACCGGACCGGGAACCGATCACCCCTACCTGCTGGCAGTGTGTTTGGCCGCACTTGTGTGCCATTGGCTCCTTTTTTCATGCCGCTACATCTTTGTACCTATTGAGACACTATTAGGTGTCTTAGTTGGTGCGAGGTTTTTGTGTTTCGGCTCCTTATATTCGCGCATTTTGATTAGTATTAATATATCTTACCCTTCCCAAAAAAAAAGAAAGAAATATTTCAGGTTTTATCCAAACTACCTCTGGTTTAAGCTAACAGCCAGCCAAATAGACATCTACATGATCTCTTATTAAAAAAAATTCCCAATTCCACCACCTGTTTAGGGTTGAGCACAAGGATTTGAGGTAGACTTATTCCCGCTTCTTCTATCTCTTAAGTAAGGTAAAAAAATATGCTCAAGATGGAACTTTTTTATAATTGTATCGCCATACTGAGTTGTAGGTAAAGCCTCGGAAAGCATAGATGAACCACATGCATGGAATTAAGTGGAACAGAGTTGACTTTAAGACCATTCCAATGCTCCTTTTCGCCATGCATCAAGTTCCTCACCTCATACCGTTTGGCAACTTCAACCATGAAGAGCAAATCAAATTGTATTAGTGTCTATAATATTTGATCGGGATCTTTACACAAATTGTGACCCAGATTTTGCAGATATTTCGATTCCAACAAATGAAAGAGAACCTCCTCTTATCTTAGACAGACTGTCCAAGCATCTTCTTTTTTTTGAATCCAATGCTCGGAAAACCTAAGGTTGCTCTGCAAGGTTCCGGAGGTTCATGATTGGTTTGAGAACGCTTTCACTTTCAACCTGAATCACCACCTACATGTTGGAAGTTCGGGCCCTTTTTTTTTTTTTAGGTGTCGTAGGGGAGGGATCAACCTTTCGGCTTATCCATAAGCAAAGCAAGGGGCCATCTGTACTGACATAAAATGGATATACCCAAAGTAGTGTGATTTTAAAGGGAAAAGTATACTTTATGGGCCCATGGTGGTGGTTAACTTTTTAGCAAGGATCCTCGTGCACATGCTTTGAATCAGTCAATGCATGAAGATGAATGGGTCAAGGAGAACTTATACTTCCGAATTGCTCATATAATTCAATTATTAGATACAATATTTGCGCAAAATCTTGTAGTTTAAAGAGTTTTGTTGTAGTACGTAAGCTTTTCTTGTTATCTTAAAATTCATGTAAAACCATGATAATATCCTTTTACGATCCTATTACGACGACACTGTAACTTTTTAACGTACAATTAAGGAAAGTAACATCATGCACATATCTGTATCCCGACCATATAAAATTTGACCCGTTTGGCGTTCATTACTAACACAAGTTTGGAATCCCCATGAAACTAAGAAAAGTAAAAAAATTCATAGACTTTGTGACATTCTGAATTTTCGACCCACATTCGAAATTTATGAACAGAATGGAAGTGTTTCATTGATGCGCTCTAGTCAAATCTCACTCGGAGCTGGCCACTCCGAGATGGCTAACCAAAAGGGAAAGGCTACCTAGAACTTAGACTCCTAACAGCCGCCCGTTGGCCTGAATATTTACTAAAGTCGCTATTTAATGAATTTGGCCACGAAATGAATTCCAAACTTGGACAATCAAATCTTCATGAATATCACCTTGGAAATTGGACATCGTCCTAAATAGTTTAGCAGTTGACTGATTCGCTCCGAAGTTTAAGAAAATAAGATTGTAAGTGGGAAATGACCGTTTCGGCTCTGACTTGCGATAGACTCCCTCGATAGTCAGTAGAAATAATTATGGTTTAGAAAGAATCTCAGTTTAGCGTGGTAAGGCGTCTGAGTCCGTTTGCGCTCTAGCCGATCGGAGCATTTTGTACGAAACCCGAGAAAAATGTCTCGTCGATTGTCAAATCAATTGAGTCCATCACATCAATCAAGATCTTATCAAGTCATCTCAATCAAATCACCGTCAAATCAATCAAACCCATCAAGTCAACTCCAAGTTTTTCAAAGCATCACCTCACATCTCTTCACCCCACCAACTTTCACCTAACCCCACTCATTGATTTCAAACTTTGGATAAGCCCACTCTCTCTCCTCTTCTCTCATTTTTTTTTGCTGAACCCCTCTCTCTCTTCATTTCCTCTTTCTTCTTCCTTTCTTTCTCTCCCTCTCTCTCTCGGATTTCCTCTCATCGCCACGGGTCCCTGTGCGCACCCGGAGGAAATTGGCACATTCGAGCTCGTCCGAGGTCCAAATCGACCCTGTTTTTCTCCCACGTGTCCGTAAGACCTTGGGCTTCGAAAATATCAAGTTAGGTTGGTCAGCAAGTAGCTATATTTTTGTGGATCTGTGCTGGATAGAGGCTGGTCATGGGGAGTTGAACTCCACCGCCGCCGTCTGTCGTTCGTCCGCTGTTCGGTCGCCTTGCCAAGCCACCATGGGACTTTCTCAACTTAGGTGAGTCTCTAGAGACCCTTCTCATGTTCTTTTGACCCTTGATCAGCCCGCTCCCCCGCCGTGGCCTCTACGGATCGTCCGTCGATACCGTGAGCCTCCGGGGAGCCACCATCGCTCCAGTGGTTGTGTGACTTTTGCTCACTCCATTTCTTCTCATTTTTAGTCCTAGGAATCACTCTTGACTAGCCAAGGTCAGCCCTCCATCGCCGTAGTCCGCCGGTGCCATTTTTGTTTGTCGGTGTACTGCCGAGAACTGCGTCGTTCGACCTCCGTTCGGCCCGTTCCCAAGTCGCTCAAATCTTGTGGAGGTAAGCATAACCTCTAAACCTTGAGTAGGATTGTTGTACATGACTTGGCTTAGCTCTAGATGGGTTCTAGGGAGTGCTTAAAGTAAGAAAATGGTTGGAATGTATAGCTTGTTCGCTGTGGTTGCTATTCGGATGTCATTGATTGCTGATCTTGCCTCTAATATGCTGTGCAAGTGAGGTCTAGGGCTTCTCTCAAGTGTTATGTGTGATAACTAGGGGTGAATCCTAAGAATACCGGGTTTCGGGCATGGAAAAGTGGATCTACTCATGGTTCATGGCTTGTATGTGCTATTTGTAAACCTGAACATACGTTTCCATGAGATAGTTGCTGTTGTGAGGTGTCAGGTCATGAATTCCCCTTGCATTTAAAATATTGAACCTTTGCCTGAACAAACTGGTTGCCTGCACGAAATATTTTATGCTTGATTTTTGGAAAACCTATCTAAACATGCCTAGTTGTGAATGATATATATATCTGTGGACACGCATGGTTGGCATGGGTATGTGGCATGAAAATTAATTGAATTGAGCAGTAGACGAGTGTGCCCCAATGAGGGGGAAACGGCAAGATAAGGATGGTGCACCTGAATGTGCATGGCATGGGGTAGCTGGAGCGATAAGAGGTGCCAACTTGTATCTTGAATTTAATACCTTGCTTATTGAGGCACCGGGAGGGGCAATGTACCTGGGTTTTGTACGCGTAAGAGGCGTACTTGCTGGTACACATGCAAAAGGGGTTGTGCCAACCTGGGTCTGGTTAGCTACCTTGCGGGTTGAGACACGGGCTGAGTGAGCCATGTAATTGAATGAGCTGCAGAATAAAAGAAAATGAACCTGAACATCTATTGCATGGGCATTTACATTAGTTGTTGTGAACTAGTTGGTATTCTATATGTTATTTGATGGTTCCATAGTGTTTTGGGTCATGATCACTGGGTAGTCGTTCAATCTGGATACGCTAGGGCGAGTCGAGAACCTAGAACTACATGTTTAGGGCCGACCCGAGCGTGTGCTTTACCTTGAGCGAGATTTAGTGGTGAGCTTGTTGAGTTTCGACTCACTATTATTGTATACCCTATTTTCAAACCCTAAGCCCTAGTCATGAGTGGATCGCCTGGTCTCATGGAGATAGACGAAGCAGATTTTGATGATCCGATGGATAGTCATCGACCAATGCCCGATGGAGTTCGACCTTGAGGAGTTGCCCTCATCTGACTAGAGCGATGTGGATGTGTAGACTAGTAGCCCTTGCTCGCTCTTTTGGTTAGCGTAGGTCAGCTGGTGGTATTCCTTTTTGAAGGGTTGTACCTAAACGCTAGTTTTATCGTTCCAATGAAATGTCTTTTGTATGTTATCCTATCTCTCTCTCTTTTCTACCCTTCTCTATGCATGTCTGGGTGTGTGTTTGCTTCTGCAAGTGCATCATCTATTAGTCATCATTTGGTTGTGACAAATCCTGGGTCATCGTTCGTGTTGGCCAAACTGACATAGTAGCGAGATGTCGCGTGCCTGCTAGGTTCAAGGTGTAACAGACTTACCCTATAAAGTTACTACATAAAAGTTTTAGCTACTGGTCTATCAATAAACATGTCGTATCTTATTAGCTTTACTCATTCATTTCCCTGCCTTTAAACTCATTGCCACCTCTCACCTGTAACCCAAAAAAAAAAAAAGATAATAGAGCACTTCTCATTCCAAGATTTGATGTTCCTTCTTTTTCATTGCATCATTGCATGCTATCATACATTGTTAAAAGAACAAATGTGGATCTCATTCTCATCCCACTAGTTCAATCCTGGTAATCAAAAAAATCTTTTCGATCACTGATTTGTCTTTAAGAAAATGGAGCATCTTCCATTTCCATTGGCACTCGACATATGTAGTACTCCCTCGAGTAGAGGGTGGAGCATGGTCGAAGCTTAAGTATATTATATCACTAATATAATGTTCAACATTAAGTCACACATTGGGGAGATGTCGTCCACGCAATCGAGTGTTATAAAGATGATGAATGGAATACGAATTGAAAAGCGATGACTTACATCAAGTATGTTGGTTTTACGGACTTTTCTCTTACTTCTTCTTTCTTGCAGCCTCATTCGAAACCCTAAGCTCTTCAATTCTTCTTTCGTTTTTTTTTTTCAATTTTAGAGTTAATTGTAAATTGTTTCTAATTTTTGAAGTGACTTTGTGATTGGCGGCTTCTAATAGTATACTTTTCCTCAAAATAGTTGATTAGAAAATCAAATAGATAGAGACAGAGAGAGAGAGAGAGAGAGAGAGAGAGAGAGTGAGTTTTTCCTTTCCAGGTCACGCCCCGAACCAGACGGCAACGCAACATCTTGCAACTCATTGATTAGCCCACGAGAACAACGACCTGGGATTCATCGCGGCGCAATCGACGAACATATAACTCGCACTAGCGAAAGCGGACACCACACCCATATATACATAAATAAAGGGTAGAGAAGAGAAAAGTAGTTCAACATACAAAAGGCATTTCATTAGAACGATAAAACTAGCGTTTAGGTACAACTTTTTAAAAAGGGATACCACTAGCTAACCTATGCTAACAAAAAGAGCGAGTAGGGCCTACGAGTCTATACATCCACATCGCTTCAATTAGATGAGAGCAACTCCTTAGGATCGGGCTCCTCGGGCATCAGTGGATCACTATCCATTGGATCCTCAAAACTTGCTCCGTCTATCTCTACTGATGACTAGGGCTTAGGGTTTAAAAAACGGTTTAACAGCAATAGTGAGTCCAAACTCAGCAAGCTCACCACTAAACCTCGCTCAAGGTGAAGCACACGCTCGAGTCAATCCTAAACATGTAGTTCTAAGTTCTTAATTTACCACTGCCCGACCAGACTAAATAACTGTGCACGTGCATGACCGAAAGACATTATGAAGCAGTTGAGCACACAAACAATTCACCATTCAATCCATGGCAGCAAATGCGAATGCTCATGCAGGACATGCTCAAAGTCATTTTCTTTTATTCTACAGCACATTCAATTACATGGCTCATTCAACCCGTGCTCAACACGCAAGGTAGCTAACCAAGAGTCAGGTTGGCACAACTCCTTTTGCCTGTGTATCAATAAGTACGCCTCCCACGTGTACAAGACCCAAGTACACTACCTCTCTTGATACCTCAACTAGCAAGGCATCAAATCCAAGACACAGGCTGGCACCTCTTATCACTCTAGCTACCCCATGCCGTGCACGTTCGGGCGCACCATCCTTATCTCGTTGTTTTCCCTCATTGGGGCACACCCGACTGCTGCTCGATTTCATTTAAATCTCGTGCCACATGCTCATGTCATTTATGAATGTCGACGTATACATAATTCACAACCAGACACGTTCAGAATGGTTTTCCCCAACATCGAGCACAACATATTTTATGCAAGCAAACGGTTCGTTCGAGCAAGGGTTCATTATTTCAAACACATAGAAAATCATGATCCGATAATACACTTCAACAACAATCGCATGGGAACATACGTTCGGGTCTAGAATTAACACATATAAGCCCTAAAAAACGACAAATGCCACTTTTCCATGCCCGAAACTAGTATCCTTAAACTTTACCTCTAGGTATCACACATAACACTTGAGGACAGTCCTAAACTTCACTTGAACAGCATATTAAAGGCAAGAACAGCAACCAACTATATCCCACTAGCAACAAACTATATCCCAATAGCAACTCAAGTGAACAAACTACATATTCCAAGCATTTTCCTACTCTAAACAAAACCTAGAACCCATCTAGAGCTAACCAAGTCATGTACAACAACTCTATTCAAGGTTTATAGGTTACGCTTACCTCAACAAGATTTAAGCGACTTGGGAACGGGTCGAATGAAGGCCAAACAACGGTGGTTCTCGGCGGTGCACCGGCGGACAAGAATGGCACCGGCGGACTATGGCAATAGAGGGCTGGCCTTGGTTGGTCAAGAGTGATTCCTAGGCCTAAAAATGAGAAGAAATGGAGTGAGTAAAAGTCACACGACTATCGAAGCGACGGTGGCTCCTCGGAGGCTCATGGCATTGACGGGCGGTCCGTGGAGGCCACGGTAGAGAAGCGGGCTATTCAAGGACTAAATGAGCATGAGAGTGGCTTCAAGAGACTTACCTAAGTTGAAAAAGGCCAAGGGAGACATGGCGGGGTGGCCGAACGGCAGACGGCGGCAGTGGAGTTCAACTCCCCAGGACCAGTCTCTGTCCAGCCTAGATCCACCAAAATCTAGCCACTTTCTAACCAACCTACATTGATATTCTCGAAAACCAAGGTCTTGTAGACGCGTGGGAGAAAACGGTGGTCAATTTGGACCCCGAACGAGCTCGAATGAGCCGATTTCCTCCAGGTGCGCGCAGGAACCCACGGCGATGGGAGGAAACCCGAGAAAGAGGGAGAGGGAGATAGAGCCGACAGAGAGGGAAATGAGGGGGAGATTTGGCCGAAAAATGAGAGGAAGAGGGGAAGAGAGGGGCTTCATCCATGCCAAGCTTCCCACACAAGCTTCTCACTATTCATGAATGACAAGGTGATGGAGTGGTTGGGGAGTGGTTGGTGGGGTTCCTTGATTTTGGGGGATTTGGTGGTTTGATGGGTTGAATGACAAGGGTCATCATGAATGACAAGCTTGATTGACTTGGTGGATTTGATGACGATTTGGTAGATTGATGACTGACGGGACACTAACTCAGAATTCGTGCGAAAATGCACTGATCAAGCTCGGGCGTGAACGAACACAGGCGCAAAACCTCACTAGACTGACCTGCCTACTGAACCAAAAATACTAAAACTAACTGTCGAGGGAGTCTATCACTAAATGACCATTTTCCACGTCATTGCCTTATTTCCTTAAACTTCAAAGCAGATCTCTCAACTGCTGAATTATTTAGGACGACGTGCAAATTCTAAAGTGATATTCACAAAGATTTGATTATCCAAGTTCGGAATTCGTTTCGTGGCCAAATTCATTAAATAGCGACTCTAATAAATACTCAGACCAACGGGCGGCTATTTATGAGATAAGCGTATCGACTGATTAGGTCCACGTATTTTAAAGTCATATGAGCCTTCCCTTTTGGTTAGTCATCTTGGAGTAGCTAATTCCAAGTGAGATTTGACTAGAGTGTGCTAATGAAATACATCCATTCAGTATTACCAATCCCGAAAATAGGTCGAATTTCAGAATGTCACAATTCTTCTCCCTTAAAAAGTTTCATTCTCGAAACTTGCCTTTCACGTCCTTTCTATCAGTATGATATTCTCATGGTCATTACTTTCTTCAACTATGTAGCCTAATTACGCCTTCATTGCTCACTGTAATCACTCATCTTCCTTACTCGCCCACAACCCGTTACCTTGACTGTTTGGAGGAATCCTTATCGTCTCAAGTATTCGTGGATCCAACTGGTAATGCCAACCTGTAGCTCCTTAATAATTTCCTATGAACAAGTCCAGTTCGATTTTCAGTCTTGCCTATCCACACGATACATTTCAAGACCAGAAAGTTTATCTCATTTTACTAAACGGAGCGTCCATTATAACTTAGGACGTAATACACCTTAGCCCTTCCTCGATGCCATTTCCATGTGCCATTCTTGGGATTCTGTTGGTTATGGTCTTCCAAACGAAACACGTTTCATACCCCTACCACGATGCTATCGGATCACTGCCGACTAGCTCATGTGGGTCTCGTCATAAACCACCCTGATCACACAACAGGGGCCCACTTCGATCACAACGGAGGCACAAACCAAATCATTCGACTTTCACCAACTTCTCCAAGGCACTTTGGCACTTCTCATTCAGGGCATCTTACTATGCAACTCAAATTTCGGGCTTTATCTACTCTTCGCTTTTCTTAAACAGCTATTTTGTTCATGATATTCTCTAAACTACTTTGGTTCAAGGCACTATCTTCTCTTCTCACACTTGTTCCTTTCCACGCTACATGTGTACCAATTCTCCAACATACAAGACTTCACTATCAATTTTCACGACTTCATGGTTGAGTATATACAAAGGTTCACACTTCCTTCATCAAGGGCATAAGAACAATGTTACGAATTGCGAGCTAACTTCTACTTCTTCCCAAATCAAGACAAGCTTCGTATCGATGATACTTCGAGTAAAACATCCCATCATATTTGAGGTTCCAAGAGCTTGCGCTACCTATCCCTCTAACTCTCTTGGCGACTTCCAGCAATCCTTAATCTTTCTTAAAACATTGATTGCACCAAACAACTGTCAAACTAACTTTGGGCCCACTATACCTCTTTCACCAACCTATCCTAGCACAAGAGAATTTCTTTTCTCGCTCTGCCATCCAGTGACTCGATCACTTCCATTCTGATCCTTTGCGGTACCTACTATCACGTGCACTCCACTAGGTGAAACTGCTCCTCTTGTCCTTCTTTAGATTTATTGATCGGCCTCCATATATCTTCCTTCAATTCCTTTCACATCCCTTCTCCTTTCCATTGTGTTACTCTGGTATCCACTCCTTGGGACTCTTCACATCCGCAATTATAACCTTTAAACGGGTCATCGACAGTCTAATGCTCGTGGATTCATCTAGTCACAACTCCAGTTTACACCCTCATAACAATGCTAGGATGCTCCAAACTTAATCCCACGATCGTTAATCCATATGGCGTCACTCGGGAGTGAAACATCCATCTCATTTCCTTAGATAGTCCGCCTCTTATCATCAAAGACTTGCCCAGTTCATCTTGCCAACTTGTGACATCAAACTTACATTTTAAGGTCCCAGTCTTTGGTATCACTCCTTAAATTACCTCCCATTGAGCTTATGCCGCAACTTGACTGCTAGAACTAAGAACAAGAGCTCTCACATGCACATTTCTCCCTGCCTTCACCTTGATGCTATAGACTGGCGCAGTGCATGGATATCCTTAATTTCCCCACTTGCCTCACATACCACTTATTTTCTAAAACTTTAGCTCATACCTAGCATCTCACTATCATCATTTGCTCATTCGCAGATCACCGGCTTCACGGGCCCTCATGGTATCGGCACTCAAATTCTATAGGTGACCATCATTTCCGGGATGAATTACTTAAACTTCAGTCAATGCTACACTTTTTTTTTTGTTGCTACTTATAACGAGCCGAAGCATACAATCTATTCGGACCATATCCAGTGTTACTATCTGCCTCATGGTGAGTCTCACCCTTTCATCTCTAAGCCTCTTGGTAATAATTCAATCTAACCCTCAAGGTTCATCACCAGTCAAGCCTATAATCCCTCGTTTATCAAGTTCTCACATTCCATATCCACAATCTGTTTCGCAGGGCTAATCATCTGAATCTCCCAATTCAAGCCTATTGAGATATCATCGCACCATTCTTCATAAGTCGCTCGTTCTCATGCCAGTCCTAGTCAACTTAGGTTTTTTCTCATTTCCACCAATGATTAGTACGGCTCGTAGATCACTTGTCTATACTTAATTTATACACTTTACATCCTTATCATCATATAAACTCGAAACGTCCTCAAAGCATCCAATCGCTTTCCGTCCCACAATTCCTTGTTTCACTCTTCCTAAGAGTTTCTTTGTATCCATGAATGGCTGTTATAAGACCAATACTTAGACCATTGGGGTACCGCGTTATTATTTCAGGCTTAGGATCTACAACCATCAAACGTCATGGTATCACAATCATCATGTCCTGAATGGGTCACCCCTTAAGCTCCCACAATTCGAATCCAAACACTTATCTCCCAAGCTTATCATCCAACCAACCTGTCGATCGCTACGCTACATTCTCAAATTTGGGTATTGATAGTCTTTAATCATAATCGTATACTTCCACTAGCCCTTCATTTACACACTATGCCATTAAACCTTGAGCATGCTCATCAATCCGAATTTGCACCTAAGTTTTCCTAATTCCCATCAACTTACTAGCGAATCTCGATCGTACCTTTGCTCTGGCCATCCATGAGATTCGGCAGTTAAACCATCAAGTGCCACACAATTCAGATTTAGAATTCGCAATTATCAAGGGCCACATTCCATATTTGTAAACGTCCCAGTCAACTATCCCTCAAGCTCTCATGATTCAAGCCTAAAGCTTCACTCTCCAAGCATATCATCCAACCCACCTATCGATGCACCAAGCCTCACACAATCGTCCATCTGAATTCATGCCTGAGGTTTTCTTGGCTCTCATTAACTTCTGCCTCATCATACGTTTGTTCTAGCCATCAGCCAAATTTGGGTAAACTAAGACCATCAGATACAACTCTAAGTTCAAGCCTACGCAATCCACAGATGCTTGCTATCTCATTACTATATTGTCCCCACTAGTCGAAGTCTAATCCATCGGTAAGCTCTCCTTGCAAGACACGCTGACTAGTCATGTGACCTAAATCAAAGTCATCTAGAGGTCTGCAATTCTCTAGCCAACCATTCAACACTTAGTTTCCTTTACATTTCAACTCCTTATAACTATCAAAAGATCAAGATGCTTCATCGTCGGTTACGCTATTCTTCACCACATATAATTCTCAGTTAATCCTTATGGGTGTTCTCCTTGCTACCAGTACGTCCGTTTCATCATCCTCTCTACGAACACCTCCTCTAAGGGCCTACTGGCACACTTGCACGCTCTGTTCCTAGTCCTCGAATCCAGGGTCATTAGTTGACCTTAAGCTCTAACTTCGATTCTTCTTGAAATATCTTTGCCTCATCCTATGGTTCTCTATTATGCATCATTTCCACTTGGTAGCCTTAGTAGCTTGATATCATACTTATCCTTAGACGTTTAGTCTTGACACGGTCGCAGAAATTCTTCCATTCTCTTTTCTTGGGCGGCCTCAGAAGAGCACCACCACCAAACGTCCTTTCCAACTTCTCGATCCGAGAGGGGTTTATTTCGGATCCATTAGCCCTGTCAACTTTTACAATCTCAACTTCAGGAACCATCCAACTCACTGATGTATCTGACGAACTCCATTTCCGTTTGTCCCTTTTCTCGTGGCCCGTTCACGGTGGTGCTGCTAGTTCTAGCAGCTTGGGTAAGTAGCGTGGCAGCTCTTTCTTGAGCCTATCTATCCCATTGGATTCCCAATTTCTTTTTACATTCTCAAGACCTCATCTTCCTTGGCCTTCACTGCAGAAACTTACAATTCAAACGCTCATCAGTCTTACTGCCCCACTGCTCATACTCCCAAATCCTATTCACTTAAACCTGTCTTAGTTTCATCAAGGAACTAAAAATCTGATCAATCTATTCAAGCTTTTGCCTGCTATCACGTCTGCCGAATGTGATGTTATGCCATGCATTTGAAATAAAACGCTGCAGCTTTTAAAATCAACTAGACTCAGCACAACACCTAGACTCATCTCTTCAATGTATAACTTGGGTCACTTTGCCCCATCGCCATCCTAGAAGCCTGCCAGGAGCCGCACTTGTCCGAGCCTATTTGCTCCGAGGATCACTCCCGCCGCTGTTGGACTTGGTCATTACAGTCGCCACCAAGTCATACACCTTCAAGAGAGTTCCACTCCACATGTCCCATACCACGCTTCATTATGGTTTTAGGTATCCCGTCAATCCTGTCCCATATCAGGTTGACAGTTTATCCAGTCAATAAAACATGGTATGCTCATGCATGCACTTTCTCAAATTTTTGTTTTTATGCAATAATTCGTGCAATGCATAATCGTCTAGCAGCACGCAACAGCAAACTAAGCACACAATCCAAACAGCAGAAAAAAGGGACAAAAGGGGAGAGGAGATATCTCAGGTCCAAACC
>JAGVVM010021349.1:0-32530 GCA_019149425.1 Psidium friedrichsthalianum | reverse complement strand
TCAATTAAATCATAACTAAATCAGGAAAGCTGACTAACTAAATCCGTAATTTAAGGAATCTAAACAAATTCTCCTTTCTAGGTATTTACATTTCGACATAAAGTCAAATCGGCACCCAAATGTTCACTCAAGAGAAAAAGTATACTATAAAGCAACTTTCTTTCCCAGCATCTTCTAAAGATTTTTAGAGTGACCATGTTTTATTGTAGCTCATTTTGATGTGGAGTTAAACCAGATGGATATTGAAACTATTTTTCTGAATGGAGACCTTGACCGGGGATGTTCTATATGATATAACCCGAAGGTTTTGCAGATGAAGATTCAAGTAAGTTTATACATAGATTGAAAAAGGGTCTACTATGGCTCAAGCAAAGCTTCTAAACAATGATATTTAAAGTTTCGTATGTTGTCACTCATTTTATTATGTTGATAGCAAAATGAATCGGTGAATATACTGCAAGGTCAATGGAAGGAATTTTACCTTCCTAGTATTTTATATAGACAATGTCTTACTTGCAAGTAGTGATCTGGATTACTGCATGAAACAAAGCGAATGCTGTTGATACATTTTGACATAAAGGACCTTGTAAGATGTCTTTTGTCCTAGACATTTAGATCCATTATGATCATTCTCATCGGGTATTGGGTTTGTCATAGAGGACATATGTTGATTGTATGATGGAGAGATTCAGCATGTAACACTATAAGTCGGAATTGCTCGTATCATCAAGGGTGATAAACTGAATCTATCACTTGTCCTCATTCAATGTTGAGAAATCCCACACGAAGAATGTACTTTATGCTAGTGCACTTGGGAGTATTATGTATACTTAAGTTTACACTAGACCAGACAATTCTTTTTTAATAAGACTTTTAGGTAGACATCAGTCAAATCTAGGACACTATTGCTAGGTTGGCTACCAAAAAGGTTTTGAGGTACTTAAAGAGACAAAAGACTACATGCTAATTCCACAAACATGTTAAGGACCTACGACGAGTAGGGTATTCAAATTTAGACCTTACTAATTATTAGATGATTAAAAGTCAACAACAGAATACATTTGTATCTGTTAGTAGGCGGTATAGCATAAAGGTAAGTGAGAAACATAAATCTATATTATATCTTCTATCATGTAGGCGAAGTTTATCGTATGTTTTTGAGCTGCTACTCAAGCTATTTGGCTTTGGAACCTCATTAGGAAATTGACCATATTTAACTTTACGGATAGGCCCATACAGTTATGTTATGGCAATAGCTCTGTAGTGATGTTTATTAATAGCATTAGAGTCTCAAGGGGTCTAAATATTTGGCGATTAATTTTTACCAGAAAGGAAATCGTTGAAAATGGTGACATTATAGTAGAGCATGTTTTCCACAATGATATGGTAACAAACTCACTGACTAAAGGTCTTCACCCTTGTGTAGTCAAACTACATGCCGTAAACATGGGTTTAGCGTATCATTGGACACTGTTGTTTAGTGGGAGTTTTTTTAGTTTTTGCTTTAGTAAAGTTTACATCTTCGTTTGTTACATTTGGTAACATCTTGATATATATCAATTCTATAGCATACAATAAAGTATTTATAATTGAGGTGATGTTGAATACATATATTAGTTCGAAATCTCAACATATGTGTCAATCTTGAATAAAGGCTAGCGGCATTTAGTTGCTCGCCGTAAGGATTTGTCTTGTTACACATAGGTAAAGTTAACTATAAAGATGAGATATCTATGGGTTCATTTGAACCATAAAGGATATTCTCTTATGCTACATCAAGTTTGTGAGATATAAAGAAGAGAGAATGATGACTAACAAAGGGGATGACATATAAGTATCATTATTTCTGATGTGTTATCCATTTGTCACACTACATATTGAATTCATATTAGTAGAGTAAGAGTACTCGTGTCCATGGATCGCTCTATATCTTTTGATGCAGTTACTGTCATGATTTAGTGTTTGAAACTTTAAAGATCGGTTGACTGTTAAGAATAATCTCTAGACTAATATAGAGATATTCATATACAGTATAATTTCAATTATATTCGCCCAAGTAGGAAATGTAAGATTTTTCTAATGTGGGCATATATTAATTGATAGTGGAATCTACCATTTTTTAATAGAATTAATATACCATTTCCGAGGTTGGTTTAATAAGGTAAGATATAAAATTCTTAATTAGTTTAATATGAGTTTTGTATTGTGTGGGGCCGATTTGAGCCCGGCCCTGATGAGGGGCTTAGTTGGAAACTCTATAAATAGCGCTTCAGTCCCTCCTCTAGCCCTAACAAACTCATAGCATCCTCATATGAAGAACGCAAATGGATTAGCGTTGTTGAGAGGCTACTCATTGAGCCAAGGATACATAAGGTCATAGAGGAGAAGATATTGAGCTTTGGATTTTTCATATGAAGAATGATGGATTCCAAATCAGATGTACAAATTCCTTTAAACTATTACTATGCTTCTAAATTTTAGCTATGTTGATCTTAGGGTTGCATAATAATATTTATAGAAACTAACAAGCTGTATACACCATTTACGAATTGGAGGAAGACCTCAAATTGGTCTCCCACCACAAAGGACAAGGCAAGTCGTCAAGGACATCAACAAATTGAGTAAGAGAGATTGTCACAAGCCTTGGTGAGTGTTTGGATCTACGATCAACCAAGGTGCTTCGTCCATGGTTACTTGGGTTGAGCCTGCATTAAACGGACAATTTCGCTTGATTGGTGTCAGCTTAGGGGCACCTTGATTTTTCATAATTTTCTAATTTTTTCATAATCTCTCAATGGTATTAATTCAAACACTGGTAAAGTTCACTCATCCTAGAATTTTTTTTGCTAAACCATCCTAGAATTGACTAGAGTGATTAGTTCTCGATCCGGTTGAGTTCTTCTCAAGAATTGACAACCGAACTGGTGATCCTAGTTCCCAATTTTTGAAATCAAGGACTGGATCAAGTCAATTGGTCTGGTTCCGTTCTCAAGCCGTCCAATGAAATCAGTAAACTATCCAATATTTCATTATATTTCAAAACAATACAACAAAAAAGAATTATATCGCACATCATACTTGTTAAACCACTAAAGGACAGCTTTTGCAACCGGTATGAAAGTTGCAGGTGCAAGTCAAAGGTCCCATATCCACCGTTGTACTTCAATCATCAAGAGCAGACCATTAGTTACTTAGAGATCAACAGAGGGCTGATAGGTCATGTGTGCCTCTTAGGGATGGATGTGGCCCATGGCTGTCTAGATAATACTTTACCATAGAGTTAGACTATTTACTTTTATATTTTTTTAATGACAAATGGTCGATCCGAGCAAGCGGTTCATCGGTCCGGTTTCCACCTTAGAATCGAGAATCGGATCATCCAGACATCGGTTTCATCTTTAGGAATGGGGAACCAAAATGAAGCTTCCTCGAAATAGGACCAAACCGACCTGTCCGGTCCGGTTGGTCCATTATGCTCAGTCCTAGAATTGACAAAAGCTTGTAAAGCTCTTCAGGGGAATTCAATACTCAAACTCTATTTTTCAGATAATCCCTTGATGTACATTTGATTTTGTCATTGTCGATCAATAAAGTTGAGTACAATGTTTTCAAACGATCTTCTATATTGCTTATACCCTTTACATTTGGGGTGTTTTGCGCTTGTTTAGGTTGATATATATTCATGCTCTAACAAAAGTATAGTACTCGTGACCGTGGGTTAGGCACGCAGCGTGACCTTTTGAATTAGGCGCAGAACATTACATCGATGCACTTTGTAACATATTTGAATTATGTTGAGCTACTCATTCGATAAGTTGACTGTGGTTAGAGAAGTCTTGACAACCTACTCCCTACATCTTTCTTAGGAAAATTTCAAATAAGAGCCTGAAATACTTTGGTTTTCTCAAATAAGGGTATGAAGTGGATATTATTTTAAAGAATGGTTTAAAGTGCCCTCTTTGTTTCAAAGAATGGCCTGATCGAAAGATATTTTCGTCTTTTATTATTTATTTTTTTTTCTTTTTCTTTTTTTATGTTATCATTTTTTATCCTTTTATTCTTTTTCCTTTTTCTTTTCCCTCCCTTGACAATCGCTGACCTTGCCTGGGCTGGCGAGGCCAGTGTTAAGGACATCAAGCTTGCACATTGAACTAGGTTTAGGCACGAAAAGATTTAGGCTTGCTCACCAAGGTAGGTTTTTTATGAGCTTCCTCATGCTCATACTCATGTAAGGATCGTAAGATAGGAAGAGATTTTTCACGAGAACACCATTGGAGCCCTTCAGGATTCGCAACTGCATCGTCAATTAATGCACCTCTATATTTATATCCTCGGGGGAATCACTCATGTAGTCCTTGCCCTCACCTGGGCTGGCGAGGCTAATCAGGTGAGGGTCACCTAATGGCAGTCCAGACGAGGGCGAATCTTACTTGATGGTGGCGTAGGTAGCCCTTGCCTCAGGCTAGCGTTGGCAGGGGAAGGGGAAAGAAAAGGAAAAAAAAGAAAAAACGAAAAGAAAAACATTTAAAATTGTAAAAAGATGAAAATACCCTTCGATTGTATTTTTTTTGAAATAAAAAAGGATACTTCAATCTCTTTTTCAAAATAAAATTTACTTTAAATCTTTATTTGTATAAATCAAAGTAATTCAAAATTTTATTTGAAATTTTTTCTCTTTTTGAGAGGGCATCCTAATGACTTTTCGACCAAAGTGCCCGCGCCGTGCTAGCCAGTCCATCGACATGACGTATGGTTTCAAATTCCAGCTCGTTGTCTTCTCTGAACTAATCATTTTTCCTACAAATTGTTTGAATTCGGGCTCCCTGCTCCGTTACTTCGAGCCGACCGGAGATGAAAATCGCGAACGCCGACGGTGACACTCCCACCATTGTTACCAACGCTTGCTCAAACGGCGCTTACTTGGTCCCGGGCTGGGACCAGCCCCTCACCGACCAAGAACTCGACGACATCGAAGCCGCCGTCAAAACCGCCATCTCCAAGAAGCGACGGTCCTTCTCCGGCACCGGGAACGACGACGACGATTGTGCCGACGGAACCCGACGGCGTTTGCCCGGGTCACTTTCTTTGCAACGTACGAATGAGATCCGTCTCACTTTCATTTCTTTATGATGTTATAGATGATTGCCGTAGAAATCCGCAGTTTTTAGGGTTTTTCCCCTCTCTTTTCCGTGAGCGAGAAACTTATTGCCAGTGGGGTTGTGAAAGGTTTTCAGATAGGCTAGGACTTCACTATAGCTGCATTTTGTTAGAGCAATTCTGGGTTATTGTAAGACGGGATTTTGGTTTTCTTTTTTCTTGTCTTTTTAAGATTGATAAACCACAAATTAGTAGCTTTGATCGCTTTCTTGTATAATTCAGTCTCCTGTTTTTGCGGTTTCGGCTTAGTTAAAGGCTTGTCCTCTGTTAGCTGAGAAGGGGAAAAGTTGGATTTGTAGTGTTTATGTGCAAATGCGATGGAACCGTTATTCACCGCCTTTCACATGACAGCTAGTATGCAGATTAAACTCCCTGTGATGATATTTGGAGGTCAGATTACGTACAGCCGGAGTGCTACTGTTGTGGAGAGAGCCGCAGCAGAGCTTTTGAAGAAAATTGATGTCATGAAAAGTGTAATGGATCAAGTTATAATTGGTTTTGACATTGAGTATAGGCCCACGTTTCAAAGAGGTTTGCTCAGTTCTGCTTTCGCATTATATTTGGTGGTGCTTTGAGGTCGGCTTAGTAGTGATTTGATTCTGTGTTTAGATCGAATTTACATCTCTGTGATTATTTGTTGATTTCCGTTCAGCAACAAGACTTGGTATTCTTGCAACTACTTTAATGAAATGGTACAGATTCCTGCACTTGAGGGGTCTGTTGACAGTTCTTTCCTGCTAGGAAAGTGGTATTGTAATCTATCCTTGCATTGTATACAAACTCAATGCCAACAAATTTTGTTTCTTTCTACAAATTGATGATCTGATGGTTGAAATATTAGCTTCATTTCTTTCAATTGTGCTGCAGTATCCTGGTTCTGGTCTCATGTAAAGTTATTATGATGTTTTTCATTTGTAAATCTGTATTTTGCTTTGTATATCTACAGAGATCTGTTTTTGACTTGATGTTTTTCAGTGTTGTGCTTGTTTCTCATTCCTTGCTTCTGGTATTGGTAAACAAGGTATTTTGGAGTAACTTTTACTTTTTTCCGTTCATTATCTTTTAGTGTCTGAAATTTGATCTTTAGCTTATTTTAATTGCCTAACGCCTTAAAATATTGACAATGAAGAGCCGTTTCTATGTTTTTCCTCAATTGCCCTAGGAATGTACATTATCTATATGTTTTCAAAATTTTAAAGGGAAAGCTAAAAGGACTTCTTTTGAGTTCCAAATAGGCAATTAAGTTTGCTGAGTGGCATAAACAAAGTTGTTTTTCTTATATATTACTTACCTTTACCCAAAAAAAAACAAAGTTGTTTTTCTTCATCTTTTTTTGGGTTTTTTCTAATTTGAAGTGTTTTTTTTTTATTTTATTTTTTTAATTTTTATGGTTTTGGGTCTATGCTCCGTAGGTAAGCTTGCCTTTTTCTCTCGTGGAAGAAAAAGGAAGTAGAATATCAACATCAACATCAACATCACCTTTATCCCAAACCAATTGGGGTCGGCGGTCGATGAATCCAAAGCGAAAAGCTTAAAATATACTAAAAATAAAAGCAAAAACATGGGTACCCCAAAAATAAATAAATATAAATAAAGAAAAAGGAAGTAGAAATAGAGATTAAAATCACTCCATTTTATTGCTCAGTCATTATCTTAATGCAAGACTTGCAGGTGTTCCAGCTCGAAAGACGGCAGTAATGCAGATTTGCGGTGACAGTGACCACTGCCATGTGATGCATGTTATTCATTCTGGCGTCCCTCCTAGTTTGAAGCTTATTTTAGAGGATACCACTGTACTAAAGGTTGGCATATGTCTAGTTTTTTGTCACTATTGGTATATATGTCTAGTTGATTTTGATAAAATGTATAACTTAACTGCATAATGATGTTATGCTTGCATGTAAAGGTTGGCGCAGGCATAGCTGGTGATGCTAGGAAGGTGATTAAGGATTACAATGTATCTGTCAATGGTTTTCAGGATCTTTCAGAACTTGCTAATCAAAAGCTTGCTCTGCCTCATAAAAGATGGGGTCTTGCATCTCTAAGCGAGGTGCTTATAAATAAGCAGGTTATAGTTCAAGTTCTTTTGCACTTTTCATGGCCACTCATGAATAATTTTCTCACTTGCTGTCTAAATGCTGGACGTCAGTGATAAAATCCTTTTGACAATGAAAGGCTTAACTTAAGTTCCTTGATCCTTTGCTAGGTATAAGTTATTTGGCCATCATATATTTGTCAAATTGACTGTTTGGACAGTAGTATCTCTACTTCTTTGATGGAGGACATATTCTGAATGGCAACTGATTATCAATTGAAGTTTCTTTGAGTAGAGTTAACTTGATGGCTAATGCTACAAATGTGAAAGGATTTGGCAAGTGTAATCAAATCATATCTGCAGTGTTTTTTGTGCTGTATTAGGAATGTACTTCTTGATGCATAATTTGTAGTCTTATCGCAAATTCTACTCCTATAGTGACTAAAACCTTCTGATATTTCAAATTGAGATCTGTTGTTCTTCCATATTCATAGAACCTGGCTATGAGTTGCTCTAGCAAAAGTCAAAAACTCATATTTCTGTTTTGGTCAATGGTCTTATAGCATAAAAGAGACCAAACCTGAATGGTCATACACAGTTCAATTGGTGGAAGCGATTACTTCACCTGGTTTTATTTTAATTGAGCTCTTCAATTTGCTCTTATACATAGATTACCACATCCGAAATGTGCATCTTGTGCATCTTGAGTGTGACAAAGATGGCAAAGGTGCCCAAAAGCAAAACGAAAGGTGTGAGTATGAGTGTACCTCAGTGCCACTTTGCTTATTTTCAAAATGGGGAAGAAAGTACATTAAAACCGGCCATCAGTCCAGTTGGTTGGCATATGGTTTGTTAGTCAGCAGAGAAGGGGTTGGAATATATGCACAGTAGATACCCAATTTGACTGTTTGTAAGGTCATGATCCCATTCAAAGTAAAACCAGCTCACTGGTTGAACTGGGATTGATCTGGTTCTTGGCCAGTTTTGACCTTTGACAGTTTAGAGCATATAAGAGGTCGGTGGAACAACTGGTATCCGATTGAACCGGCATGTCAGGTTCGATTAAAAACAGTAGTTTATATTGGATTTGACTGAATCATGTGTTTCCTGTCATGTTCCCAATGGCCATGTTTATTTCTTTTTGGACATCAGCTTGTGATATGGACCTTTAGATTTAGAGTCTGAAATTGATGCTACATAATCGTGAATAGTATGGTTTAGGTGCTAGTTAATTGCTTTTACATTTGCCATATCTTAGATTCTGTTTGATGGCTCAATTAAGTAACCAATAACTCAAACATTGTATATGTAAATAAGATTTTATCCATCTGTTATCCCTAATTTTGGCTTAAACAATTAAGCAAAAATCTACTAAGGAAATGGTTTTTTCAATGGTTTAATTAATTATTCTTTATGTGACCTTAGAATCTTTCAACATATAAATAGTGTTTGCAATTGCACTCGGTTCTCAGTTATTTTCAACAACTTGTTTCCAGTTATAGAACTTAAAATCGTGAATGCATAAACATTAGTTCTAGCAAGTTGTTGGAAAGTCCAAGCGGAGGCACTTAAATTTTCCTAGCAGAGCTTCTCTAGATCAATTTTGTCAATTATATATGATTGAGTTCGAGCCAAAAGAACTTGTGCAGTATTGACTTATATGTAAATCATTAATTCGTATTTTGCTTCGTTGTTTGTGTCAATGGATGTATACCTTGAAATACTTATATGGAGAAACACGTTAGGGTCCAAAGGATTTATGTTAAGTCGGAGTAAGACGGAATATATAAAGTGTGAGTTCGCCACAACAAGAGGAGGTGATCAAGAATCTGTGGATATGCTTGGACAGAAGATACCTAAGAAAGATGCTTTCAGATATTTGGGATCAATTTTGCAAAAGAGGGAAGAGATTGATAAGGATGTTAGTTATAAAATTAGAGCAGGTTTGATGAAATGGCGTAGTGCATTAAGGTTTTTGTGTGATCGCAAAATCTTTCTTAGGTTAAAGGGAAAATTTTGTAGAATAACAATAAGACCTGCAATGCTATACGGAGCTAAATGTTGGCCAGTACAGAAGCAAGATGAGCATAAAATGGGGGTAGCGGAAATGAGGATGTTAAGGTGGATTTGTAGTCATACAAGGATGAATAAGATAAGAAATGACGATATTCAATGAAAAGTTGGAATAGTATCGGTGGCAAAGAAGATGAGAGAACATAGATTGAGATGGTTTGGATATATTCTTTGTAGACCCCTAAATGTTTCGGTGAGAATAGAAATGTGTTACTGAGAACACGATATGAAGAAAGGAAGAAGTCAGTCGAAACTTACTTGGGGGAAGGTAGTAAAACAAGATTTAATTGAGTGGGAAATAGATTGGTGTACGGTTAGTTTTAGGATAGAGTGGAGGAAAGCTATTCGCGTTGTAGGGAGGGGGATTTCCTATGTTCCAGAGTGCCCTATTTAGTCCTTTCTATTTTTTATATTTATTTTATTTTATTTTATTTTATTTTTGGGCTATTCATATCTTTGCTTTTATTTTAGTATATTTTATGTTTTTCGATTTGGGTTCATCGACCGTCGACCCTAACTGGTTTGGGATAAAGGTGATGTTGATGTTGATGTTAATGAAGTTGTGAAATATGTTGAAATATAGCTTCTACCTTGATTAGTTTACAAGATGCTGCATGAGCTTACTCATGCAATGGTTGAATGAAAAGGATCAATGGGGATCAAATGTGGTTCTGGCATAAGACTGCATGCTGTAGGCTGCTTCTCCATTAAAGCTGACCTTTAAAATTAGTTTGATTGAATGTCCATGGAAGATTTAAGCTGACATTAATCAGAGTTTTTACATCTTGCAGCTGGAGAAATCCATGAAAATTAGGTGTGGAAATTGGGAGGCTGCTTTTTTATCAGAACAACAACAACTTTATGCTGCCACTGACGCATTTGTTTCTTGGCATCTATATCAGGTAAATCTGTTGCTTTGAAATTGGATCATCGCTCTCCTAGTTATGTTTCTTTACTTAGTTAAAACGCCAATTAGATTTGCCTCTATAATCTTATGCATTGGAGTGCTGATTCAAATGAAATGAGATATTTATGGAGGTCAATTAAGGTTGGGGATAAAAGAACCCTTGAATATGCTTTATATCAAGAGACATACTTGGACTGCAATTCTGTTACGTTCTGAGGATAATTGTTTATATATCGTGCATTTAGCACATCTTTCTACCAGGATCTCAAGGGTAACACTCGGGCATTTTATGCTTTTTCTTAATACAAACATATTCACGTTCCTTGCAATTTTCTTTAAGTTCAACTTCAACACAAGTATTTGTAAAAGCTTCTAACTCTTTCTAACTTGATGTGTGTTCATAGTTTGATCCATTATTATATTCATTAAATTTCATGCTTCAGGTAAATATTAGAATAGAAAAACGGTACGGCATTTTTTCATGAATTTTAGGTGCGTGTAAGAATCTTTTCACAATTGCCAGGAAAAAAAAAATAGCAAACAAGAAAAAGATAAATTGGCTGGCTGCTTTTGACTCCAAATATGTTGGAATTTTTCAAAAAATGGGAAAATACTAGTTGCTGAATCAAAGTCCGGAATTGAAATTTATGATGCCACCTTTTTGACTGAATCCCTGCCTTAAAGCGCCCTTCAAATAGGACTTTGAATATACTGTCATGGGTGTGAGATTTTGTTTTAATGCCTGTGGGCAGCTAAATCATGTGTTGTCTGGTTGCATAATTTGGCATCACATGCAGGTCTTAAAGAGCCTGCCAGATGCACAAGGGAACATTATGAATAACGAAGAGAAACTGACTGTGGCGCTGCCATAATTACCTTTAAGGTACTTCCAATCTCAGCATAGCATTGTTGTTTTCCTCATTGTTTCTTCTCAAATTCATCTATTTGGTGTGACCTGGCTGGAGCATTCTTCCCCTTGCTCCTTCCCTCTTCCTATTTATTTTTCAATACGTTTCATGAGTTTAGAACGAAGAGCAGATTTAGGAATACATGCATTTAATCCAGGGCTAAAAAGCTTATGTCTCCAGCATGTGTTTTTATCTGTCCATCATGTACATGAATGCTATTGCTTTCTGACATCTTTTTGGAAGTTTCTTAGCAATATTGTTTATCATTGTACCTGCTTGCGGTACCCTCTTCTCCATACTTTCTAACTAACTAATTAAGCTAGAAGCAGCACAATGAACTGTTGCATTGATTAGCAAGAGTTAATAATTAATAGCTGCAGTTGCTACTTGTTCTATTGTTGAGTCACTAACAAAGCAAAAGTTGCAACTCTTGCTTGGGTTGACACTGCTGATAGTCTTGGAAGTGAGTTTTGAAGTGCCTGGCCATCTCTTGAACGGGAAAAATTGTAGCATGTGCTAGGTTCATGTGAGCCAAGTGCATAATAACCGTTATATTTGGCAGGTCCCATGAGGGATCAACGTGATCTGTGCTGGGCTCACATGAACACAGTGCATGCAATAATGGCTGATTCAACAGTCAAATTTGTTTTCTGACTTCCCAGTTCCTTGTCTGGAACTCTTAAGGTCATTATTATTGTAAAAGAAAAAAAATTATATGAAATTATTTAAGATTGGTTCCGGATTTTGTTCCGGTGAATCAAACAGAGATTGAAGCATTGTGTTTTGGTTTCTTTTGTCATAATTGCATCTTGGTTAAACAATCAAACATATCTTATGCTGTGTTCACATAATTTATGCCGTTGCTTAGCAGTCTACTAGTGATGATGCTAATTTTGACAGACTTGATCATTAGTTGTAATATTGGATGTTCACCCCTCAGTTACTAAAACCTGCTTCGCTTACTCATGCTGAAGGAGCCAACAGCTTTTTGGGTGACCTAAACATATGTAGGCACCACTCTTCTGATGTTAGGGCAGAAGTTGTATTGCAAACCTGGTGAAACTTGCATTTGATTAATTGGCTATGTGGATTTTCAGTCTGTTAGGGCATGGTGAGACCCTTTCTTCTTCTGTTTTTGCTGACTGAAGATAGCCTAGCATCTGAACAAGATGTCGCTCACCTCTTTCTCATCCTTCAGTCCGATTTTATGCCGTGGGGACAAGAACAGATTGTGGAAGCAGGGGAGTCACAAAAAATTGCAAAGTCCACATCGTTCTTCCATTCTGAGCATTTCTTTACTATATGTTCATGATGGATGAGAAGTGCTTTGTCCCACACATATTGGCCCAATTTCAGTGTGAGGTGTACCCTTTCACTGGAGTTGGAAAAGATGGGCGGCTCTAGAATTGTCGGTCCATGTTCCGATATATCTCTCTCTCCATGAAAAAGAGAGGAAGGCGGAACTTATTGTGTTGCCATGTATGAATTGGTTAATTGCAGTTCGGAGATTAGAAATAAGATGAGCTTCGAAACCAAAATTAGGCTGGTCACTGATCGGAAACTTCTCGAGTAGTACAATTTGAGTAGAATGAGTTCCTATTGGTATGTTGCATCTAGGTAAGATGTGGAAATTCAATTCTGCCCTGTTGTAAGTTGGGACGGGAGTGTGCAGCCAGATTTTGAAACAATTGTTACCGACTCGGTTGCTCCAGGATCAAGGATGTGCCATCATTCACTTACAATGAGAGTAAAACCAGTACACTTCCCCATCATTTAAGTGCGATATTCTTGAGGTTTGGATGACAAGTGATCTCTGTTCGCCAGTAGAAGAAGTCTTCTATGCCCGGTTTGGTCAAAGCTTTTCTGCCTAACTTCAATTCTTGGAAAAGAATAGCGTTAGCTATGTTAGGATCGATTTACAGCACTGATATTATAAAATTATGTTATAGATTTTCACTAACCATGACTATGACTAACTTATTTAAATGTCTGTAAATTCATCTTGCATACTGGACCCAGCACACTTAGTATAATCATACATATTTGGTTAATGATTTACTATTTAGAAGGTACTTTTATTTATCATGAAGAATATTCATCTAAATAAGCTCACCAAAGAGTAATTTCACATTTAAAGCAGTAATTGCATGTAAATATGATTATTTGAAATAGTCGAATGCAAAATGGAAATGGTCCGTTCTCTTCGGGATAGGAAATTCGATCTTCCTAATTTTAAGTGTGCATATTTTGCTTTGACTGCAAATGATTTTTCGCTGACTGACCATTTTCAATAGATCAAACCCAGGACAGCTCAGAAAACTAATTTGTGAAATGTCGTTTACTCAAGCAAACATACCCTTCATTCGGTATATTCAACGAGTGTCTTGAATGCAATCGTAAATGTGATAAGTACGATACCGGCGGCAGAGCTTATCCAATCAGGTCGGTTCGATTCCACGGCGTTAATAGGTTCAGAAGGTGGTCCAGCGTAGGAGTCAATGGTCATCAAGAGATGTTATCAAGCTTTAGGGCTTTTTCCTAGAGCCTCTTCAGCGGGGGCATCAAAGGGCAACTTGGTGGGCTCCGTCTTGTCTACTGGAGAATCGTTCGTCAATTATTGGTATTCTCATTGCTGATTTGCTGCACCGACATTATTGAAGCCGCTGCATCTGCTCTTTCGTCCGTTGGCTGTGCCCAGCCACAGTAGGGACAAAAAAAAAAAATGGTTGAAGGAAGGATACTACCAAGAACAAAAGGTTAACCCAATCTAAGAGAATTGGATTAAGTACAATTACGTTGTAATGTGTAAATCAAATAAAGATTTGATGTCGATAAGTACATAGGTGGTAAAGAGGGCGGGGGGAACATAGGAAAATTCGCCTTCCACATTCTTTGATGGAAGCAAAAGGCGATAAAATATCAAGATCATTTTATTTATTTATTTTTATACCCATCAAACGATCGCTAGTCGGAATTGAGCTCGGCGATTTATTTACTCAGAAGCCGTAAGTTCGTAAGTCGAATCATGACCCAATTTTGTAATTTGCTTAATGACACGGAGAAACAAACAAAAATAAATTGAGGCCAAATGGTTCGACTCTAATTGGGGACCCTAAAGGGATTTATCAAGTTAGTTGGGAGGAAATTCCGGGGTACTAGGCAATAAATAAAATCGGTAAGTACATAAATGAAGATTGTGATATCACATTATTTGGACAAAAAAATCTAGGGTCAATGTTGATCGTTGACATGACATGATAGGACACTTTGATCCAAAACACGGTCGATTTAATTTAGAGGTTGCACTTCTTTGCTAACTAGTCGTACACATGGTGGACGATGGACGTCCGGATTTAGGGGGGTTGCAATCGAAATCGACCGACACCGACCAGTGAACACATCACATGGAAGAGCACATGGCCCTTGGAGACAGAGATGTCGACATCCCAATTTGGATCTAATGTGACTGCAAGACATAAAAAAAAATAATAATAACAAAAACAAAAGAGAGGATATGCACTGAAAAAGGTTGCATAACATGCACGAAAAGTAAAGTAAATCAACGTGATGGGTTCCAATCGATGTTCTTTGCTCCCATTTCCTGCCCATGACGTGCAATGTTTCCACATCTGGCCGGTTTCTTTCTATGCTGGGGTAAAAATGAGCTCTGCCTTTTCGGGATGCATTTGTCGGCTATTTCGTGCCGGTGCATGGTGGAAAAAGATGTGCGATGATGAGGTTACGCTCACACCGGAAAGTCGTACCGTTTACTGGGTCGACCCACCAACTGAAGTGATCTTCAAAAGATGTGGATTCTCGAAAATTAAAAGGTTACATTCACATCGGAAATTCACTCTCTCTACCAAGTTGACACATTGACACGGTATAATTGTCCAAAAAGTCTTTAACATATTGTATAATGGCCAATTTAGACATAAACTTTTCAATTATGCCAATATAGTTCTAAACTTTCGACATTTTGTCAATTCAATCTTAAACCTTTCGATTATGCCGATTTAGTCCTAAAACCTTTTGACGATTTAACGTTTTAGGCTCACTTTCACAAAACCCAAGATGTGATAGGCATCGGTAGCTAATAGCATGGTGAAATCGATGCTCAGAGGATGAAAATGTTGATGACATTGCAGAGTCGGTACATCACACCGACAGACCAGCAGAGTAGATAAGTTAGCACTTCAAATTATCCAAAGGATAAGGAGAGCAATTATTGTAGCTAGTTCGAGAAATTAGGGATAAGACGTACGGAAATAACCGTACCCTATGGTTATACTTTGTACTAGGCTATATATAGTAGGAGACGACTCTTCATTAGGGGACCCTTCAATCATCCAATAATCAATAAAACTTATCTTTTGTCCTGCAATTTATCCTACCTGCAATTTACTTTATTTACATTTACCTTTTTCGTAATTTTATCCTTCAGTTATTTACTTTACTTCCTATCCGAAATTGCCATAAGAACCCGTTAATGATCAAATCCAAGGCTCTATGCATTCGGTCAAAGAACTTCCGTCACCAACATTTTTGGCGAAACAAACTTATACCTTAGAAGTAATAGCCGTAGCTGATCATTATCGAATCATCATTGGAGTTTCACATACCCAAGTTAGCGTCTCATTGCTAGATAAATCCCAAAATCCTCCCTAAAAAAAAGTTTTACATGAGACTTTTGAGCTCATTTCACAGTTCGAAACCCAATTATGACCTATTAGAGTTCGGATGTATACTAATAGTGTACGCTCTATTAATCCATAGACACATCTTTTTTACCTTTGACTTTTCAGGTTTGACAGCTTCGGTCCGAGGTCAAACTTCGTCGAAAAACTTAGCGGATGGCGCAATTGGATAGTTTTCATTGAGATCATTTGGTTTTCCCCAATCTGACCCTCACATCATGAAATATCAGGTCTTTTGATCCGAGCCGTCCGATCTTGATGGTGTCATCAGAATTCGTGATTTCCTTGAGCGAAGTCATCTTTATAGAATCCAAGTTCCGAACGTTCCAACAAATTGGATCGGTTTGTTTCATGAACTTTCCAACGCATTGACTTCGTTTATTTCGTAAGAAATAATTACTTATATCGCTTGATATAATTGGTGAATTGAAAATGCTCTCATTATAGCCAATAATTTATGGCTAAATGATTTTGTAGATGATGAAAATACTTTTTATTTATTTATTCATTTTTTATATATGATACAAAAAAAAATTTCAAGAAAATGATTTGCAAATCGTTCATTTTCAAAAAAAAAAAATGGAGCCAAGAATCTCGCCAACCGCTTTAAAACAAGAGGGCAATCATGAGTCAAAATTTTAGTTAAACTATCTTAAGAACAATAAAAAAAAAAAGACTTATTAGGAATGAGACAGATAGAAAAAGAGATACAAAAAAGGACCGCTTTGAGAGAAAACTTCGGAACTCGACAGGAACTTTGAGAGAGAGAGAATATATATTATTAAACGTCTAATGTTGAAAATGTGATTCGTACATATATAGTTGCGAGAATCACGGGAATCTGACATCCAATGACAGAGACATACTCTGGATAATAATATGCAAAATTCGACAATGAATCAGAAGACTCCGCGTCAGAGGTGCTAATTCAGCGGCTCGAGGTGAACCTGGCAGCACCCAACTGAACCGAAAAATTAAAAAAAAAATTATAAACATATTATATTGATGCCAATTCAGTTATGAACTTTTTTATATTTACAATAATTTATGATTTAATCGAAAATTGATGACGTGAACGTCGATTGTTCGACATGACACAGCTAACTTTGACGTTGACATATTATTTTTTAAATATTTTTTTCTCTTCTTTTCTTACACTTTTTTTATTGGGGGTTGGCAAGGATTACTAGCTGACCACTAACGCCCACCAAGGGACCCTTGCTTGCCCCAATAAAAAAAGTGTAAGGAAAAAAAAAAGGAAAAAAGTTATATAAAATATGGTTAATATCACAAAAAATCATTGTCGCGATCCTCACTTGCGGAATGAGCTAATGGATTATTGAGCCTCTTTCGATCGGGCTTAATGCGGTCCCTTCCAGGCCCATACCAAATCGCCTCATGGAGAATTAAAAAATCGAGATCGACCTTAGTGTAGTTGGGTGGACATGTGATCAGTATACATTCCATCGGAGTTGCCACCAATCATTTTTTAGAGGGCATTGGAAACCCTATCGAGTAATTGGGAAGAAATCATTCGATTCTACGGAAAATCAGAGAAACATGTTCGAGACTTAGTTCCGTCGACTCGTAGGTCGTGCCCTTTCGGTATCTAAGTTGAGTGAATTTCGTAATCTATAGAGTTCATGAAGAGGCTTGTTGGGTAAGGTAAGCCCTAAAATCTAAGGGTTTCATGCAGGTGGGATTATCTATCCTACCAATCACAATCATCAAAAAAATGTGCAGTCAAAGAATCAATGCATGCGGAGAAATTACATCAAACCAAATCAAAGCAAGCCTACGAAGCCCTAAAGGCCTAGAGAATGCATCAATTAAGTTCAGAGGTGATTTTGAAAGATTTTGATCAAATTGACCAGATGGGTAAAATAGTCATTTTTCAAGACTTGGGAAGTCAAAATTGTGAAATAGGTCAAACCAGTTGAATGTGGTCATTTCTTATTTTTCACAATTTTTGGAAATTTTTCAGATTTTTTTCTGGAATTTGTTTTAGATTTTTAGGGATTTTTTATTTATATTTTTTTTGAATTTTTTTAATAATTTTTCAGACCGAGTCGGGTTGACCCGACCCACAAATCCAAAGACCAAGCCAAACCCACTGGGTTTGAACCTGTTCTCAAAACGACATAGTTTTGGTTTTTTTTTAAAAATTTTCAGATTATCTAAATTTTTTATTCTATTTTCCCACCCAATTTCTAATCCTATGGCGCGAGAACCTGCCATGTGGCAAGAATATGACCGTCAAACCCAAAAGGATATTTTTTTATTTATTAAAAAAGGTTTTAACAAAAAATACATTTTTTTTTTTTAAAAATGGATTGTTACTTTTTTTGAAAATTTATTTTTTTAAACCTCCAAAATTCAAGATTTTGTCACGTGGCACAAAGGACTCTATTGGATCAAACCTTGCTTACAAGCGAACTATCCCTGTGGACATGTCTGCCACGTGGCAACCACGAGGCACCACGTCAGTGTTGACTTGTCAACCAGTCTTGACCAAGTCACCTTTCACCGAGAAGAGCCGGCGCCTCTGCACCTCTGGCAAACTCAACGGAACCTCGATGGCGCATCCAAACCATTGTCAGAACACCATCGTTTTAAAACTGATTTTTATCCCAAACTAACCTTCAAAACCTACTCACCTCGCATGGCGAACTCAAGCTATAACAGATCTAGAAACCACGTAACTATCTCCGGCGAAGGTTCACCATAGCTTAGTAGCGCAATACAAGCTACCTAAAGCTACAAAAAAAAACATCACAGAAGTTCAAGAAGACTTACCTGATGATCGCGGAGCTTCGGTTTGGCGAAACTGAGCTAGGGAGTTCACAATGAACTCGGGATTCGTAGGGGCCAACGTGACTCGTATGCAACGAAAATGCATGAAAATGACATAGATGTGATCGGTACGAATGTAGGAATGCATTGAATCAAGAATCATGAAGAAAGAGTAGTAGGATCAACTTTCGCCATTAAAGAAGCTTTGACTGAGCAAAAATGGAGTTTATCTTTCTATGCAATGAAACTTTCATTCGAGGAGTTGTAGAAGATCCTTAGGGCTATGCAAAGCTCGTGCAACTATTTGAAGACCTGCTACTGCTTGTTGCCATCGACAAAGCTTGGGAAACCTCCGACCAAAACTCCTCCAATGGCTGTTCGTGGATTCACCGAGAAGTATTACTCTCTCTCTCTCTCTCTCTCTCTTCTCTCTCTCTCTCTCTCTCTCTCTTTGACCTATGTGTATTCTGTTTGGTGCGTTGTAACCGCTCGAGAATCTTCCAAACTTCTCCTTATATAAAGAAAATCGTGCACGAGAATTTGTTGAAGCTCCCACCCCTTCTCTGCAGTTTGTTTCACGCATGAGGATGATAAAACCAGAGTTAGCTCTAGTTTGCTTCGGTCAATGGGTTGATCGGGTTGGGTTGAACCCGATTGACTCGTTTTTTGCGAATTTTTGCCTAATTTATCATCAATTTGACCTTTTTTTTTTTACCATATTAAGCTCAAAATTGGACTCAATGACACCAAATCTATTAGGAAATGCATTTTTGGTAGAAATATCCTTGAATTGGCACAAAAACCCAATTTTTGAGTTTGACTCGAAGATCCATTTTGTGAAATCAAACCCTAAATGGCCTTTTTCGTAAAAAAAAAATGTCACCAATGGATTCAGAAGGCCAAAAAATAGGGGGTGATGTGGTTTGATTTTTTATTAGTCGCTATTTTTTTTTTTGAATTTACGTGTTTTGGGGACTCATTTGCAAAAAATCAAAATTGCACTTTTGGGTCTTTTCGTGAAATCTGATAATTTCGTGAGCTTTTGGACTGGAATATAATTTTGCAAAATAGAGGGGAATGTCACAACTCTGAAAATGTAAAGAAAGAAGATATTAAGGCTGAAATGAAATTTCTAGAATTTTGGTAATTAATCTGAAAAAGTGATTAACTAGGTAAACCATAATTCTGAATTAATTTTTGAATTTTCTTTGGCCAAAATTAAAATATGATAAAAATAAAAATACTAACTATTTTTCATATTTTTGTGGCTTCAAATGCTATTTTTGTGAATTTTCAAATATTTTCCTAAAATTTGAAAATATTTAAAAAGTCAAAAATTATGAAAAATTATTTTTTGGTAAAAAAATGGTTCCCTAGGCTTGGCCAAGGTCTCCAAAATTGATTTTTAATTTTTCTTGATTTTCTATGAATTTTTGAAAATAAAATGTCGAAAAATACTGAAAATATGAAAAAACAATTTTTTGGTCAAAAATGGTTGTCTAGGCTTGACCAAGGTCCTCAAAGTTGATTTTTTTTCAATTTTAATTTTTTTAGATTTTTTAAAATTTTCTAAAAAATAAAACTGACTAAAAATCAGGTGTCAATAATCATAGTACACATGCGACAAATTTACTCCAAACTATTTTTTAACCACAAAAAATATCAAATTTATACACTTATGACAAATTCATCTGAAACTATTTTTTTTTACCACAATAAAGCTAAAACTGAAACACATGTGATAAAATTTACCCCGAACTATTTTTTTAACCATATAAACCTCAACTGATACACTTGTAGCAAATTTACCGCAAACTAATCTTTTGACCATCAAGATCCCGCATTAGTACATTGACAATTTTATCATTCGTTAGTTTTCGTTAAATCATGTTAATAATATGAAAACTCCAAAATGATAATCTGTGATAAACAAAGAGTGAAAACTCTAAGCTAGTACACCTATCAACTGTCACATTTCATTCAACTCAATAATTTTATAGTAAAGTTTAACAAAAACCAACGGAGGGTAAATTTATCACACGTATACGAATTTGGGGCAAATATGTTACAGGTGTACCAGTTTTAAGATTTCTAGTGGTCAAAAAAATAGTTTAATGTAAATTTATCATAGGTGTATTAGTTTGGAGTTTTTCGTGGTATTGATCATAAAAAATACTAAGAAAGTCTACGTTAGCACCAGCCGTGCCACGTAGGATAACTGGCCTCCATATCAGCAATTTCGGCCAAAATTGACCAGATGAACTCAATTGGCACAAATACAAAACGATCATGACTAAATTTGCACAAATGCAATAGGTTTATGAATTTTTTTTAACACTCTTTCCCAAATGAACATATTAATGTAATGTCTTAGATAGAAAGTTTTCTGTCAAAAGTATCTAGCAGATTTCTTGAAATCCTCGAATTAATTATTGAGACAAGTTGCTAATCCTATGATGCGTGTGCAAGGCGGGCAAGGGTCATTTTGAGTGATGGATGAAGGAAATAATGTGACGTCCCAAAATTTTGAGATCTGTAAGATAATGAATTCGATAGTTTTTAGCCATGAATTTGTTAGGAGTATACCCTAAAGCAAGCATGCGATGGTCACATGTATGGGATAAATATTGTACTATCGATATAGCATTAATGGCAAGACGCTTATTTATTTGTCTTGTCTCTTTACTTTAGATGAATAAAGTTCATTAGATCAGTTAGAATTGATGCCCATTCTTGAGACGTCAAGAATATGTGTGACGGATCATCAGTTCGTCTCTGATTTTCAAATTGGTTCTTGGTCGAATGATCGTGGATTGGGTATCCACGATCTGGTTGAAACCAGTGTGTTCGCAACCTCGCTATTGAGCATTGGATACCCAATAGGGATGACGAGTCACAAGTAATCGGACATTAGACGTCTAAACTAGAACACAGGTGTTTGTATCGAAACGAGTTCGATTGAATCCACTGAACATGACAAAAAAGCAATTGATTAACATAGAGGCTTCGTGCTTGGTCAATGTCTCAATTGCTCTCGACTTTGGTGTGTTAATAGTCCTCAGACTTGAGCTGCGATACTGGCTTGTATATTGGATGGCTGTGGTTCATAGGTATGATATTGGCCGATCATTGATCTGCCTCTGTGCATGATGGTCATAGTCCTCCATATACGAAGTCATAGGCATGAGCAATAGTTGGAATCCGTCTCCTCATTAGATGATGTTGATGTCATATGCCATCTATGTGTGATGGTGCATTAGAAAGTCCTTGGCCAAGACAAAAGTCGAGAGGAGTCTCATCGAATGCACGTTAGATAGATTTGTGCATATGATCGAATTTGTGGATTTAACTCAGATATCCAGGACCCCCATTCGATCAGGACATGGTAAGATAGAAGGACTGAATCACATCGAACCAAGGCCAACAGGTTTCACTTTGTCCTATTACTTCATTCTGATTGGATAACTGTGATATGTTGCTAGACATCACTCACAGTTTGTGGGATCTAAGGATTGATTTGAGATGATCAATTTTTTGAGGAATCCCACTGCCAGTTCAAGGGTGAACCTAGGGATGTCACATGCCTTAATCGACATTTGGCGATGTCATAACGAAGACAGGAATCGCGAGAATATGATAGGACTATTTGGATAGTCAAAAGGAGTTAAAATGGATTAGATTCGTTTTCTCTTTCCAAAGCTCACTAAATGACGAAATTGATGATATAAGCATGACATCATGATGATGTCATGGATGATGTAATGGTTACATCATGCCCGCATCATCATTGGATAAGTTTGTTATCCAAAGAAAAAGGATAAGAAAAGTTATCCTTGAAAAGTCAAAAGTATGATAGAATTTTCTATCCGTTTGACATAGAGACTTTGGCACATCAAATGACGTGATTTCATCACGAAACTTGAGGGGCATCAAGACTAGAATATCTAGAGCCCATGAACGAGGATTGTCGCCCAAAACGACGGCGTTTGGGCTGCCCAATTAGCCGACGGGGCTGGTCAAAAGGTGGCAAAATTGCCGCCTTTAGGGCGATGTCAAGTAGCTGGTCAAAGGCGGCAACTTGATGTGGGCTACTAGCTGGCCCACTTGGCCAGCTGGCTGCTGGTCAAAGGCGGCAAGTGGCGGCCTCCCATTGGCCGCCACGTGAAGCGATTTTTGGGGGTGGTATATACCGGCCCTCTCCCCTCATTCTTTTCCTCTCTCTCACCCTCTATAATAGAGATAAGGGGCTCAAGGTTCTAAGATTGGAAAACTCAAGAGAGTCACACATATACATGCCAGATTTCGTGAGAAAGTGAGCTCGAGAATCAACCAACTCGGATACATAAAGGTTGTGTTTCCGTTGGTTGAAAAATAAAGGGTTTGGATCGAAACGCCGCAAGGATTACTAGTACAATCCGAGGGCCGTTCTCCTAGTCTCCGTTTTCCAAGTCGCACATGTGTCGAGACGTGTTTGAATTAGAGCCCGACACCTCTTGGGTTCGAAGACAAAGAAACAGAGCCGGATTCAACCTCTGTCATTCAAGGTACATTTCTAAACTTGCTTTAGAAAGTTCAATTTTCGATTAAAGTATACAGGGACTTCTAAGACGATCTAGGGTGCTGTTTGAATTTATTTTCTTCCGCAGCGTGTATAACATGTTTTCATGAGTGTGACGAGCACTCGGACTGCTAGAAAGCCCTACATAATTTATTTTTAGAAAATATATTGGGGTTTTCTATGTTTAAGAGACAATTTTGGACATGATTTATTCGATCTGAAGAGAGATTTGGAAAATCCTAAAGCATTGGTCAAATAAATCAAGTAATTTAGTTCAACCGTAGAACCTATTATTGAGACCTTTTGCACTTGAACTACCTTGCCGAACTCTTGTTATGAAATTATCAAAATACCCTCAGTTGTTAGTGCCAAATGACCAACCTATCTCACATTAGCCAATTACCAAATTGCCCCTAGATATTATTGATAAAAAAATAAAAACATTAATAGTTGACTTGACCGTGGGCCCACTTTTTACCTTACCATTAATGCCAATCACCTCACATAACATCTTCTCTCTCTCTCTTCCCCCTTCACCACGGCTGATCGATCCCCTCTCCTCTCCCAATTTGCCATTTTTGCGCACCACCCGCCACCACCATCTACCTCCATTGCCATTAGTTGCCGCCACCCTCTAGGCTTCGCCGACCGTTGCCACACTGTCCCTTTGTTGTTGCATGGAGATGCCATGGGCTGAGTTGCACCATCCGTCGCTGCGCCACCTCCCATATATGAGAACCACCTGTGAGCTCGTGCCAACCTCATCGCCCCCATGGATCGCCTCGCCGTCATAGCCGTCATGCCGCGGTTTGCTCAAGCTAAACCATAGACCGCTATCGTTGCCGCTTGTTGTCGTGTTGGCATATCAATCAGCGCCACCCCCGTCATTGCTGCTGGACCATTGTTTGTGAATTAACCCATAATCTCTTCTTAGGACTTCATTGCACTGGAGTTAAATTAGTTACGTTAATTATGGGTTAGTTAGTCTAATGACATGTTAGTTTAGTTAACAGTGGTTAGATTAGGTTTGTGACAATGGTTAGGTTAGTTGGCCGTAGTTAGTTTAGTTAACCCTAGTTACTTAAATTTTAACTGTAGTTACTTTTATGGATAATCATGGTTAGTGTAATTAACTTGGGTTACTTGTTTTAATCATGATTGGGCTAATTAACTGATGCATACCTAATTAATTAAAGTTGTGTTAATTAATTGAGATGAACTTAATTAATTATAATTAGGTTAATTAATTATAGTTAGGTTAATTAATCTTGGTCTGGATAATTAAATTTTTATTAATTAATTATTACTTTTGGGTGATTATTTGTTGATTGTTGTGTACCTTTGTTGTATATATATATATGCATGGATATATGGATTTAATCACCCATGTTGAATATCAAGTTTATTGGAAAAGGTGAGTTCATGTGACCGCCTGTGAATTTTCCATTGCACTTTAAGCATGAAAAATGCCAATGAGCCGAGTTTTGAGCATGATCGCATGTGCATTGGACTAAATGTAAAGATATAAAATCTAACTTGTTTATGGCGTCATGTGCTTGTGTGGTCAGTGATGGTTACCGTCGAAGGGTACTGAAACGTCAACCTAGGGGTACTTTGGGATAAAGTCAAAACCGAGGGTACTTAGGTCGAGCCTGATATGTTCGTGCCAAGGGTACTTGAAACCACATGATTTATCAGATACTGATTGCAGCAGGTCACGAGCCGACGCTTCTTACAGGAATATGTGATTGTCAATTCATGTCAAGGGTACTTGGAACCACATGGCTTATTAGTTGCCATTGCCAAGGAAAGAAATGGGCCCAGTCATGCCGAAGAGCACCAACTGTTCTAGTGTCCTGGGTGGTCGAGTGGCCATTAATAAAGAGCACATATGATGAATTATGCATGAGAGATTGTAATGAGCATTTTGGTTGTGTTGCCTGGTCTATGTGTAGTTTTGGATGCCATATTGATTACTACACTTTATGGACCAAGTCAGGGCAAAGTAGAGCACAAATATGATGAGTTATGTACTTATCATCTGGTAGCTAGAGCGTTGTGTTGTTATCGCTATATCGTGCATGTTCAAGCTACCTTAGCAAATCAACGCCTTACTGCGACTTAGACGTTGACTCACGAAGATTTTACATCTTATCTATTGATGTTAAATATTTTCAGGACCATAATACCCTGGCCAGCTACTACCTCTAAATGGGCGTAGAGGTGGAGATCTTTTGTTGGAGACTTTGGATGTAATGTTGACCTTATCCTGACCCGGTAACTTTTGGCGGTCATAGGAAGTAGTCTTGGTTGAGCTTGTAGATGTTTTTCTTCTCAAGTTTAATAATATATATTTAAAAAAATGATCTTTTGCTAATGTTGGTTATTGCTTGCCTACTGTCTATCCTTGCTATTTATATAATTGTCTAGGGAGGTAGAATATTCCACATACACTTAATTGAAAAATAAATGAATGGGTCGATGACGCTTTTAGGACGTCACACTTTATTGACCAAGGCATTTGGTAGGGTTATTACATACCCGAGGTTGGGCCGTGACATCCCTTTTCTCTTTTGATATCAAGCAGATTAGAGTAATCCACTTAATCATAGCCTAAAGTGATAAGGTGTGCTGATTTTTGGGATAGTATTAAAACCCTGTGCATGTGATTGTTGATTAGCATTTAGGTTGTAGTACTGAATTCTCATTACGTGTTGCCTTTGGTCGAGTAGGAGCCCATAAGGTCTTATAGGATGAGCATTCGTAATGCGAGGGTGCCTAGAGGAAGGGAGACTCAGGAGGATTCCAGAGTGGATGGGATTTTGTGGGTGTTAAAGCCCTTGAACATATCACAGGATAGCAAGTAAGGAACCAAGCTGCTACTGTTGCCATCACTACGAATGAAGACCATTGACTAGAAACGGAAATGGTGGGCAGCTGATGCATGAGTTAGTATAGCAGTTTCTGAGCTTAGCCGCTAAAGTTTTCAGGAGCAAGTGATCTAGAGGCTACAACCTCATGGATCAAAGAGTTGGAGAAAGCCTTCACCTTGTTAAGATGTTTTGAGGAAAACAAAGTAACGTTGGTTGTATACCAACTACAAGGTAACACTAGCATGTAGTAAGAAGCCACGTAGAAAAGGATCTTTCCTAAAGGTATGGTCTCAATGTGGGATGCTTTTGTTGAAGCCTTTAATGGAAAGTATTTTTCGGACTGTGGTGGGGAGCAAAAGATGGCTGAGTTCCTATATCTTTCATAGAATCATATGTCGATGAATTAGTATAAGGTGAAGTTCACTAAGTGTCAAGGGATGCACCAAGGATGGTCGAGGACTCTGTGGATAGGGTAAGGAAATTTCGAGATAGACTAAAGCCCGAGGTTAAGGGTCTACAGGTGCTACTGAACCTCAAGGACTTAACAAGCTATATGAGAGGGCCCAGCTTGTAGAGAGAAACATGACTAAAAGGGCAACTGCATCTAAATCATGGTTTATGCCCTTCACAAGGGATAGCCATCGATTTGGGAAGAGGCCCATGATAGGAGGAAAGCACCCCATTCCACCCAAACCAAAGGAATGCTGTGGGGAAGCAATGTCCAATTCTAGTGGAGTATGCTAATGAGGCATGAAACAACAGCGTGCCCTTTTTGAGGAGGAGCCTATTTTGGGTATGGTCAGTATGGTCAATCAAGTGAGAGATTACCCGCATAGACAAATAGGGATGCAAGCAACGCCGCTACAAGAAGGATAGCCGTGAAGGAACACTCCATAGATCAACTTGAATCGACCTCTAGTGTGAGGAAGGGTATATGCTATCACCCGAGAATAGGTGAAGAATTTGTCTATCATTACAAGTACGATCTTCTTGTATGATCATGTAACTTATGCTTTATTCGATTTGGGAGCCATGCATTCGTTTGTTGCTGAACTGTTTGTTAAGTTAGTAGGGTTAAGTCCGAAATTGTCGGGAGCGATCCTTACAATTTCTACCCTACATAAGGATAGTGTATTGTCTATGGTAGGATGTTCCGATTGTAGGTTTGTTATAGGTGGTTGCAATGGAAAGATAGATTTGATTGTGTTGGCAATTATGACTTTGATATTATTACTGGTATGGATTAGCTCACAAAAATGAATTACAATCGATTGCTATTGTAGGGCGATTCAATTTAACCCATTGGAAGGGATTAGTTTTGAGTTTGTTGAAACCTGAGGAGGAACTTGACTCCCTTGATTTCATCGCTTGAGGCGACTCATTTGTTGGATAGTGGTTAAGGTTATTTGGCGATTGTGGTTAACACATCATCCAAGGAACCAAAGATGGAGGACATTGCGGTGGTGTGTGAGTTTTTCAATGTCTTTCTACAAGAAGTGCCGGGATTATCATCGAAAAAGGAAATAGAGTTGGTGATTGAGTTAGTCCCTAGAATGGTATCGATTTCTAAGGCACTGTATCGTATGTCGTTATTGGAACTCAAGGAACAGAGGGTACAATTACTGGAATTACTCGTTATAACTTTAAATTGATTATCCGTAACTCAATCAAGTGATAATCAATATAAGTACCCGTTGCCAAGAATTGATGATTTATTTGACCAACTTCAAGGAGCTTCGTTATTTTCCAAGATCAACCTACGAATAGGATATTATCAGTTGATAATTAAGAAGGATGATATACCGAAGATGGCATTTTGATCGCATTATGGTCACTACAAGTTTACCGTGATGCCGCTTGGTTAAAAAAAATGCCCTGCTAATTTCATAAATTTGATGAACTGGGTGCTCAAGGAGTATTTGGATTAATTCGTCATTATATTCATCAATGACATCTTGGTATACTCAATGAGTGATGAGGAACATGAGCAGCACTTGAGGACAATATTGCGAATGCTTTGAGAACATAAGTTGTATGCCAAGTTCTGTAAATGCAAGTTTTAGCTAACTCATGTAGCTTTCCTTGGTCATGTGATCTTTAATGAAGAGATTTCTATTGATCTGGCCAAGATTGAAGCAGTCATAGATTGGCCAAGGCCAACGATAGTGAAGGAAGTTCGGAGCTTCTTAGGATTGGCAAGTTATTATAGGTGTTTCGTGAAAAGATTCTCTTCAATAGCTATGTCTTTGATGCGATTGCTAAGAAGGACAAGAATTTTGAGTGACGAATAAGTGCAAGCGTAGTTTTCAAGAGTTTAAGCAAAAGGTAACTATGGCTTCAGTTTGATAATACCATATGTTCCTAGAGATTATGAAATCTATAGTGATGTGTCGTAAAAGGATTAGGTTGTGTTCTAATAAAACATGGAAGGGTAATTACATATTCATCTCGTCAGTTGAGGCCTCATGAGTTGAATTATCCAACGCATGATCAGGAGTTAGCAGCAATTATCTTTACTCTCAAGATCTAAAGACATTATCTAATGGGAGAAACATTTCAGTTTACACTAACCATCAGAGTCTCAAGTATCTGTTCTCTCAGAAGGAGTTGAACATAAGATAACTTATTAGATGATTGAGGATTATGATTACGAGATTTTGTACCATCCAAGTAAGGTTGACAAGGTCGCAGATGGGCTAGTTGGAAATCAACAATTGCATTAACTGATGGTCCCGAGAATGGCTTCTTCTTGAGGAAACGCGAGATTCAGATTTTAATCTTGAGATAATTGTCTGTCAAGTCTCATGGCTACATGAGGATTAAATCAAAAGTTTGCAAAGCTTTATAATCAATGAAACATGTGATTCAAAACGTTCTGCAAGAGGATTCATGAAAAGGAAAATCAACTTCCAAGTAGTTGAGGATGGAATACTAAGATTCCGAGGATGATTATGTGTGCCCTCTAATAATGTCTTAAGGAGAAATCTTACCAGAGGTGCATCACAGCATTATAGTATTCATCCAGGCAGCACAAAAATGTACTAGAATTTGAGGTGATACTATTGGTGGAATGGCGCGAAGGTTGACATAACCAGCATGTAGCGAAATATTTAACATGACAATCAAGTGAGGCGTAGCTGTGTAAGCCTGGTGGACTGCTGGCACCGCTCAAGATTTCGAAATGGAAGTGGGAGCATATTTGATGGACTTTGTAATGGGTTTGTCAGGAGGTTAGAGAGGTAATGATTCGATTTGGGTCATGGTGGATAGGCTGAAAAATCTACGTATTTTATCGCTATGCGAAAGGACTTCACTTTGGATAGATATGCTAACTTGTACATGCGGCAGATAGTGCGTCTTCATGGAGTTCTAGTGATGATCATATCGAATTATGAATCCCAAATTCATTGCCACCCTTTTGGAAAGTTTATAAACTGCGTTAGGAATGAAGCGACAATTTAATATAGCCTATTATTTGTAGATGGATGGCCAATCTGAAAGGACAATTCAGATGCTTGAGGACATTTGCAAGCTTGTGTTTAGGATTTCAAGGGAAGTGGGAGGAACACTTCATTTGGTTGAGTTTGCCTACAACAACAGTTATCACAAAGTATCATGATGGCATCTTTTGAAGTGTTGTATGATAGGGCCGTTAGGACACTAGTTTATTGGAATGAGGTTGAGACATTTCGCACTTGAACTTAGCGTGGAGACATTTCGCACCTGAACCTAGCCCTGATTGAACCTATACTATGAAATTACTAAAATTTCCTTAGTGTCAATGCCAAATGGCGAACCTATCACACATTAGCCAATTACCAAATTAGCCCTAGATATTATTCATAAAGACGAAAGCATTATTGTTGCCTTGATCGTGGGCCTTACTTTTCACCTCACCATTATACCCATCACCTTACTCTCCCCCGCCAACAATTGATTGACCCCCTCTCCCTCTCATCCTTTTCCATTTTTTTGCAACACTCACCACCACCATCCACCTCTGTCGTCGCTAGCCACTGCCACACTTCGAGCTCTACCGACCATTGTCGCGCTATCCCTTCATCACCACATGGAGCTACAGTAGGCCGAGCCACACCAGTCGTCACCACACCACCTCCCTAGCCAAGAACCACTTGTGACCCCCAAGCCGACCCATTGTCCCTATGGACTGCCTTGCCGTCGTAGCCGCCATTTGCTCAAGCCAAACCGCGGACCACCGTTGCCGCCGCTCATTGCCGTGTCGCCAGTCGTTCACCACCCGCCATCGCCGTCGAACCGTTGTTTGTGAGTTAAACTCTAATATCTGATTAGGGCGTTAATTGTGTTTGAAGTTAGATTAGTTATTTATTGTGAGTTAGTTAGTCTGGTCAAGTTAGGTTAATGACTATGGTTATGTTAGTTGACCGTGATTATTTAGTTTACTCTAGTTAGTTAAATTTAATTGTAGTTACTTTGTGGATAATCCATGATTAGTGTAATTAACCTAAGTTACTTTTTTTAATCATGATTAGGCTTATTAACTAAAGCAGGCCCATTAATTAAAGTCGGATTAATTAATTAAGATGAAATTAATTAATATAATTTGTTAATTAACCTTGGTCTTGATAATTAAATTAATTAATTATTACTTTTGGGTATTATTTGGTGATTGCTATGTGCCTTGGTGTATATATATGTATGGATATGTGGATTAATCACCCATGTTGGAGTATTAAGTTTAATGGAAAAGGTGTGTTCATGTAACCCCGTGTGAATTTTGCATTGCATCTTTAAGCATAAAAATTGCAATGAGCCGAGTTTTGAGCACGACTGATTGTGCTTGGACTAAATGCAAAGATATAAACTGGCTTGTTTGTCTAGTAGCTTGTGTGGTCACATGATTGTTATCATCGCCCAAGGGTACTTGGGGATGAAGTCGACACGAGAGTTCTTGGGGTCGAGCTAAATATGTTCGTGGCCGAGGGTACTTGAAATCACGCGATTTATTAGATGCCAATTGCGACAGGTTGCGGGCCGACGCTCCTTACAGGAATGTCTGATGACAGTTCCTGGCTGAAGGTACTTGGAACCACATGGCTTATCAATTGCTGTTGCCAAAGGAATGGGACGAGCTCCATCAAGCCGAAAGGGCACCAACTATCTAGTGTGTTGGGGCCAAGTGGCCATTAATAACTGAAGCATGTGTGATGCATTGTGCATGAGAGATTGTAATGAGTGTTCTGATTATAATACCTTAGTCTGTGTGTGGTTTGGATGACATATTGATTATTATACTGCAGGGGCCAAGGCGAAGTAAGTTTGCATGTGAATGAATGGTTGACTGTTGAGTCAGGTGCCTAATCATGTGAAGCTAGAGCGTTGTGAGAGTTGCACACTATTGATCTGTTATCACTATATCTAGCATGTTTAGGCTACTATAAGCGAATCAATACCTTGCTCGAATTTAAGCATTGACTCACAAAGATTTATTCTCACTAGTTGATGTTAAATGTTTTCAAGACCCTAGGATCTCGACTAGCTACTACTTTCTAAATGGGCGTAGAGGTGGAGACTTTTTGTTGAGCCTTTGGATGTAGTGTTGACCCTACCTAATTTCAATATCTTTTTTGTGCTCGTAGGAAGCAGCCTTGAGGTTGGGTTTGTCGATGTTTTCGCTCCCAGGTTTACTATTATATAGAAAAAAAAATGATCTTTTACTACTTTTGGTTTTTGCTTGCCTACTGTTTATTCGTGCCGTTTATATTATTGTTTGGGGAGGTAAAATGTTACGCATACGCTTAATTGAAAGATAAAATAATTTGTTGACGATGTGCCTGGGACATCACCCTTTCTTGACTCAAGGCATTTGGTAGGGTTGTTGCACACCTGAGGATTGGGGCATGACAAGTAGGGGTGTGCATGGTCCGGGCCGGTCCAGTCCCGGCATAGAACCAGGGACCGGACCGTAGCCCCGGTCCCCAAATTTTCAGGACCAAGGACCGGAACCGGACCGGATCGGACCGGGACCGACGGTCCGGTCCGGTCTTGGTCCGTTCCCAATGGGACCGCTAATACTAGCTTCTTATAGAACATAGATAACAAAAAACCTCAATCGATCATTAATTTTCGTCAAATTGGGCAATACTTTTGCATATAAATGTTCATGTCAACATTACTAAGTCCATAGCGCCACATTAGGTGTGAAAAAATGAGGACGAAATGAAGAAAAAAGAGTGAAAGTGCTGAAAAAAAAAAATATAACCATAACGAATGATAAGTGTATGAGGCAAAGAGAGCCCAGACCAATTGTTCACTTTTTTTAGCAATATCCTCAAGAATAGAGTTGTGCTAACATTTCTAATTCTTTCTTTTAATTATATATCTGATGGTCCGGTCCGGGCGGTCCTGGTCCTCGGTCCCCCGGGGATGGGACCGGGGACCGGACCGCCGGTCACCGGTCCCATTTATTTGGGACCAAGGACCGACCGCCTCCCCTCAAGGACCCGACCAACCCGGCCAGTCCCTCCGGTCCGGTCTTGGGCCGGTCCCC
>JAGVVM010021347.1:0-29389 GCA_019149425.1 Psidium friedrichsthalianum | reverse complement strand
CCTCTCTCCTCTCTCTCCTCCCCCTCCCTCGGTCTCATCGTCCAATCCTCCCCTTCCTTCATTAAATCCTCGGCCTCTATTGCCCCTGTCCCCCCCCTCCTTCGATATATCCCCTCTTGACATAAAGATAAGCTTCTCCTTTTCTCCCCTTCCCCTCAGTCTAACTTTGACCTCATCTTGAGTGGCAACTTTCCTTTTGACATGTTCCTCAGCCCTCTCCTCTGACATTCTGATTTCCAGGAAAACGTGAGATTTGCATTGGACAAAATATTCGGTCACATGGATTTCTTTGTTGACCGAATGTGGGTTGGATATTAGCTTCCTGCCGTGGGTATATAAAGCTCCGTGGGTTACGAAGGAAAAGGATTCTGAAGCGCCGCTTTCGACGAGTGCTTGACGAGGATTCTAAAGCGCCTTCAACGAGTGCTTGGTGAGAGATCCTGAAGCGCCATTCAAGAGTGCTTGAGAGAGAGTTTTCTCCATTGCCTTTGTTCGCAAAATTATATCAAGAATTCAAGTGTCAAAGCCGATTAAATCCTGTGAGTTTAAGATTTGTGTAATTCCTTTGCGAGATTGAGAGATTATTTCGCGAGGAGTTTGGGGCTAAAACTTATGGGTTATTTGATGTAATGGGGCTTGGGAAACACTGAGAGTGTTTGAGTGACTCGAGTGTGGTTTGTAATCTCCGAATTGTATCGCTCGTTCTATAGTGAATTCGTTGCTGCTCTCCCGTGGAACTAGGTCTCTACGACCGAACCACGTACATCTGGTGTTCGATTTATTTCTTGTTCTGTCTATTTTTTTTCGTTCGATCGCTTGTTCCGCGCAACAATTGGTATCAGAGCCAGGTTTGGCTAAAGTGAAGCGAATCGATGGCGACAGAAGAAGTTAAGTGAAAATCGACAGATTGAGGGGAAGGACTTGGGTTCTGGAAGATGCAGATTGAAGACTATTTATATCAGATGAAGCTGCACTGCCCTTGTGGGGAGAGAAACCAGAGACGATGAAGCAAGCTGATTGGGAATTGCTGGATAGGCGGGCGATGGGTGTTATTCGGTTGACGTTGGCTCGTAACGTCGCGTTTTATATCGTGAAGGAGAAGACCACTGCGGGTCTGATGAAAGCCCTGTCGGACATGTACGAGAAGCCCTCTGCGATCAACAAGGTCTATTTGATGCGACGTCTATTTAATTTGAAAGATGAGCGAAGGTACGTCAGTTACTAATCATATCAATGAATTCAATGTGATCATCAGTCAATTGAGTTCAGTTGATATCGACTTTGAAGATGAGGTATGTGCTTGATTCTATTATCCTCATTGCCTGATAGTTGGAATACTACTGTGACTGCTGTTAGTAATTCCTCTGGATCAACAAGTTTAACTTTTGATGGGATTCGAGATTTAATTCTGAGTGAGGATATTCGTAGAAGAGAATCTGGCGAATTTGTATCTACTGCTTTAGTAGGTGAAAATAGAGGAAGAACTAGTACACGTGTTAGCAGAAGTAGTATGAACATGAATAGACGTAGTCAGTCTAGGACTGGTGGTGCTGTCTGTTGGAACTGTGGCAAGAGGGGCATTAGAAGGGATTGCCTTAAGCTGAAGAATGAAAAGGGTAAAGGAATTAGAGTTGAATCTGCGGATGATATTGCAGCTATTGCTGACAGTAATTCGGATAATGCTGATTTTGTCTTGTCTGTTACTGATGATTCGTCGTTTGATGGATGGATTATGGATTCTGGTGTTCTTTTCATGCTACACACCAATAGGAACTGGTTTACTACTTATCAATGCATGAATAGTGGTAAAGTGCAGTTGGGAAACAACGCTGAATGCGATATTGTAGGTGTTGGCGATGTTAGAATCAGAATGCATGATGGTATTGTGAGGACATTGACTGGAGTTAGGCATGTTCCAGAGTTGAAGAAAAATCTGATTTCCTTGAGTGCCCTGGATTCAGCTGGGTATCGGTATTCTTCAGAATGTGGAATTTTGAAGGTTGTTCGAGGTGCCTTAGTGATAATGAAGGGATCAAGCATAATAGCCTGTATGAGCTTCAAGGTGAGACAATGATAGAATTCGCTGCGAGACGTCGGATGCATCTATTCGAGAGTCTGAATTGTGGCATATGCGTTTGGGGCACATTAGCGAAAGAAGCCTGAAGGTTCTAAGTGAAAGAAATTTATTATGTGGTTATATTACTGATAAACTAAATGTATGCAGGTGTTGTGATTTAGATCAACGGCGGAAAGTGCAATTTAGTGCGGCTTGTTAAAGAAACCACAGAAATTGCAGAATTACTTCACTTGGATGTTTGCAGGTTGTCACGGTTTCCTTCCAAGAAGAGTGCCAGATTTATGCTTACAGTTGTTGATGACTATTCGAGGAAGACCTGGGTGTTTGTGCTTAGGCACAAGTTTGATGCTATTGTCAGGATCAGGCAGTTGAGAGCTTTGATCGAAAAGGAGACTGGTAAAAGATCAAGCAGTGCGGACTGACAAAAGCATGGAGTTTTGCTCGAAGCTGTTAAATGAATTCTGCATGAAAGGAGGCATAGTGAGACACCGCACTAGTGCCAATGAACTACCACATGTTGCAGAGTTGATGAGCAGAACATTACTAGAGAAGCCCATAAAATGCTCTCTAGTGCTGGTATGGCTAGGAGATTCCTAGCGGATGCGCTTAGTACCGCGAGCTATCTAGTAAATAGATCCCCATCGACTGCAATTGGATGTCAGACTCCCGAAGAAGTATGGTCAGGTAACGTTGCTGATTATTCTGCTATTAGAATATTTGGTTTGCCCATGTTATGTTCAAGTTAGTGATGGTAAGCTTGATGGAAGGGCAAGAAAGTGCATGTTCCTAGGTTTGCACAAGGTGAGCGTGGCTATCGGTTGTGGTGTCCGGAATTAAACTCATCTATTATCAGCAAAGAAGTTACATTTGACGAGTCTCCAGTACTTCAGGCTAGGAGTGATTATAGCAGTGTTCATACGGATCTGGACGGTGTTCAGCTTGAGGTGGAGTTGCAACCAGAAACTCCTAAGGTAGCGAGTATTAGTGAAGTAATCAACACAGATGGTGCTTGTAGTGAGGTGGAGCCTGTAGAGCCAATGGTTTGCCGTAATTGCTGATATTGACAAGGTACGTGTTCGATCTCCTGACAGATATGGATGCAACAATGGTTTTGTTTTATCTGTGGTAGAGGAGGTTATGTCAGACAGTCCTTGTGGAGCAGTTAAAGGTGCATATGCAGTTGGTGTTCTGATGCGGTCCTCGATTATAGCGAAGTTCAAGCGCCGGCTTGGACTTGGATGATGTCTGTGGCGGTTGAGCCCATTGGGCTATTGGGAGAGTAGTAGCGAAGTTCGAATTATTAGCGAAGTGATTGTGACTTGGCTCAAACGTCAAGCCAAGGTGGAGATTGTTGAAAATATGTCTCGAGTTTGAGCCCGAAGCGAAAATCGAATTTCGAAAAATAGATATATCTTGATCTTGAAATAAAGATAAGATTCTTTTTTGAAATATTCAGATATTGATATCCTAATGTGCGTTGGAGTTGCACTTAAGAATAGTCAAGTCTAACTTTGACCTCATCTTGAGTGGCAACTTTCCTATTTGACTGTTAGGGTCAGCGAAGACAAGAAAATAAAAGGAGATCTTGCAGTTATCCTCTTTGACATTGGGCTCCGTGCGTAAGAAGGAAAGTCCAACGTGAGATTTGCATTGGACAAAAAATCGGTCAACATGGATTTCTTTGTGTTCCGAATGTGGGTTGGATATTAGCTTTTCCTGCCGTGGGTATATAAGCTCCGTGGGTTACGAAGGAAAAGGATTCTGAAGCGCGCTTTCGACGAGTGCTTGACGAGGATTCTAAAGCGCCTTCAAGGGTGCTTGGTGAGAGATCCTGAAGCGCCATTCAAGAGTTGAGAGAGAGTTTTCCCATTGCCTTTGTTCGCAAAATTATATCAAGAATTCAAGTGTCAAAGCCGATTAAATCCTGTGAGTTTAATTGTGTAATTCCTTTCGAGATGAGAGATTATTTCGCGAGGAGTTTGGGGCTAAACACTTATGGGTTATTTGATGTAATTGGGCTTGGGAAACACTGAGAGTGTTTGAGTGACTCGAGTGTGGTTTGTAATCTCCGAATTGTATCGTTCTATGGTGGAATTCGTTTTGCTGCTCTCCCCTACGACCTAGCCACGTACATCTGGTGTTCGATTTATTTTCTTGTTCTGTCTATTTTTTTCGTTCGATCGCTTGTTCCGCGAACAATAGCAATGACTGCATGAGTAATGGCCTGAACCAACCAAAAGAGAGCATTCACCTGCTTCCATGGATACTCTACATCCTTGCTGATGGCAACGATGCAGATGATGGTGTAAGAAAATGCTAATAGGACGGTCACAATCAGAGAGAGCTTGAACCAAACACTAGTTCTGAGAAGAGCTCTTTGGTTTGGATCAAGGGCTTGTTGAAGTCAGGGATGGAGTGACCCCTGGAAGAGAATCTCGAGAACAGCTTGAGAAGAGAGAATACAAGGAGGGCGAATAGGAAGAGAACGTCAATGGAAGAGAGCAGAGCTCTCTGAGGACATGGAGAGAGGAAGATGAATTTCAGCCATTGAAGTATGAGTGAAACAGAGCCATTGTTCTCTGGGGATTCAATCTCTGAGGCTGAACAAGAGAGGGAAGAAACCCAAGATCCAGAAGACATATTCACAGCCTTCAGGAAAAAAAAGAGAGAGCCAGAAATCAAGTTCTCAGTTCTCAAAATATCTTAATCTCACTCCCTGAAGAAAAATCAAAATAATCCATTTGAAATCATTAGTAAGAATTCATGCATGCCACAAAAAGGAAGAAAGACCCACTACAGAAACTGAGAAATATATATAAAGGAACTGAATCATCAGTCCTAGAAGGCCAAGATACGAGGGAAAAATCAGTGACCCCTTTCTGTTGAACAGACAAAACAGTTCTCGGTCTACACAAATATTGGAAATCTGACAGCTTACTGGAGAAGCAGAGAAGGGCTAGAGAAACTGAGGCATGCTTATTGCTGTATAAGAGCTCGGCACTAATATATACCTTACATACGTTCATCAGCTCGCACCAAGACGGTAGTTTTGAACATTAAATAGCTGCAACTTTCAGCTCCCAATCATCACAACTTGTCAAGACTTGGAGGGAACGCTACTTTAATCGCTTTCTTACAGCATAATGATAAAAGGGTTGAAGCATTGACACAAATTACAAACCCGCTGTTGGACTATGTTCTTCGGCGTGACGGACGATGAACCGCAACACAACAACAAAACAAGCAGAAGACACTGAGAAAACGAGTTGAGAATAAAAAAATGTCACCCTGCGATCAAGAAACCGTAAAGAGAAATTCCGAAAGCAGGACTCGCTATAGACGATGTAACTAAAAGTCCACACACACACTGTTGAACCTTGGAAAAACATGGAAAGGGGTATAAAATTTCAAGGCATATATGTTGGAGAGCAATGAGATGATGCGAGAAAAACAAAACGAGAGCGACGGAGAGAGGGAAGGGGGGTTGAATCCATCGGGCTTCAATGTGTATCGCACCTCGAGAAGAGAAGGCAACGCCCTCCAACACGACAAGAGCGCCGTGAGGTGGTCGGCCGCAACGACGGGCGGGTGCTGTGGATGTCACGGAATCCGTGCTTCAGTCATGGGTCCGGCAGCTCCTGCTCGTAACCGCAGGTAGAGAGAGCGAGAGAGAGAGAGAGAGAGAGAGAGAGAGAGATTGCGTCAGGAGAATGAGCTTTGCATGGCGAGCAGACCCCAATAAATGAAGAAGACAGAGTCGACGCACATCGTTGGTCTAACTGAAATCAGTGAAATGAACGGTGGTTGAATTTTCAGGACGCCATGGTCAGAGAGAGAGAGAAAGAGAGAGACAAATTAAAGCAAATTATTAACTCCCGTGTTGATAAACTAATATTATCTAAAATGGCAAAATAATCAAGGAAAAGCTTAGTTATGCTTGGAATTTGTGAGTTACCGAATTAAAGGACGAAAATGCACTACGATAAAGCCAGCGATGCTAGAGAGGGTAGAGGAAAAGGAGAAAAAAACAAAAAACAAAAGTAAAGGAAAACAAAAAAAAAAGTCGAAAATACATTTTGATCATGCCATTCTTTAAAATAATAAGAGCACCTTATATCCTCATTTAGAATCTTCCCTAAAATAAAACTTTAGTTTGCCATTGTATATGAATATTGACTAAAATTTTTAAAATCAAATTTTACTTTTCCCTATCTTCATGGTAAGCCATGTGGGATAAATTAAGACGTCAACTGTAATTTTTTTATTTATATTTTTGGGAATTGAATCCTCATCATAATAAACATACGAAAAAAATTTCGCAGGACCATATGGGTGGAAAAAGGAAGTGAGTCTGCTGCAGTGGCTGACCATGGGATTGGCGTGAAAGGAGGAGAAATCATTCTCATATTTCACCGACGATAATCAGTCGAGAAATAAAAAAAATTAAATAATATAAAAAGAAATATACAAGGCAATAAAAGTAGCGGTATTCGATTCGGACTTGAATTCTGCGCGCTCGCCAAAATTGGCGGGACGCCCATTAAGGGCAACCCCAAATCCCACGTGCCGTTTGCGTCGCGTGGGGTGCACTTTCTGGCGAGTCCACGCGGGCCTCTCTCCGTGACGCGACCGCCGTTGCTTGTGCCCCACGTAAACGGTTGCGCTTCCCATGTTTTTTACTGTAGCGCTTCCCATGTTTTTACTGTAGCGCTCCATTTAATAAGGTGTAAAAATTAAGCCACCCGCAACCGCCGAGAAAGACTGCATTAACTGGTTGGTACTCAGAAGGCGTAAGAGAGGTCGTGGGCGTCATCGCAGCGGTACCGAATGGTCAGAAAAATCAACTTTTTCAGTTCAAAAAGTCAAAGCCCTATGTTTATTAATCGAATGGTACTTGCGAGTAGTGGGACGAGGACGAGCCCCGTCGATGCGATTAACTTTCCACGTAAAACCAACCAATGTTGGAGGCACGGGGATCAGCGGTGCAATCGTAAAAGCGTTTTCTTTTTTTTGTTTGGGGTTTTTTTTTTGGGTTTGGGGGGAGGGGAGCAAGGTGACGTGGCGAAATCTGGACCAAGCAGAAGCCGGATCGGTAAGGGTGGGCGACGTGGTCGTATGGGCGGTCGTTGCGCGTGGTCAAATCGAAATTTGCGAGTTTGCGGGCTCGAAAGCTCGATCGAAGGAATACGGCGTGGGATGGGTGGGCTGTGGCTTGTCGTGGCGTGCATCAATGCTTGGTTTTTGCGGGTTTGACCATTCCGGCTGCTTTGCGAATATTCTCCTCTGGCTACAGTCATGGTTTGACCCTCCGAATTTGGGATCCACGAATCTTTCCATTTGCATGAATCCAGTTCATTCGGCCATTAAATAGAAAATCGCTCGCGCGTAGGGCTGACACTAATGTAGATAATTTTTAATAATATTTTAATATTTTTTAATAATTTTTTCTCTTTCTCTTTTTTTCCTCTCTCTTAGTCTTTATCCCTCCCTTCTTCTCCAAAAAAAGAAGGACAAAGAAAATAAAAAATAAAAAGAATACTAAAATATCATCAAGAACCGCCCGCATCAATCTCCTCACTTAGCGACTTTCGGCCGAAATAATTCGGATGAATTGAATTAGCATAAATGAAAAAATTTATGACTCAATTTACAAAAAAAAATATATATTTAGGATTAAATTAGTGTAATTGTGATATGTTTCTATTCTATTTTCATAATTCTCCTGACGAGCAGCCCATCCAGGCTTCAGCATTAAATGGACAAAGTTTGAGTGAATGTCTTACTGTGAACATATTTCGACAATGCCATATAACTACGGAAATGGACCCTAGATTGATCGGATTAACTTCTTAACACATCAATTGAAAAATGCATCTTAGTCGTTCATTTACTAATTTGATACTGTTCAAACATTCGATCTACTCTTATAGAGTGTCATATTGATGCACCTCAGCAAATCAACGAAGCACGTAACTTTTCAATCGCTGAGGTGCATATAGCTTTGCAGATACACACGTCGAGGAGGATTTGAAAAAAAAAAATAGAGGATATATTCATTAGAATCCCTAAAATTTGTCATGAAAGTGCAATTGAATCATAAAACTTGCAAAAAGTGCAATCGAATTCTTTCGTTAACTTCGTCAAATTTGGTTAGGAAAAAATATTGACATGACTTTTTTTTAATATTTCTCTCTCCTATGTGGCTAAATGATGTTATTTTGGTCAATATCTAATTTTTAATATAATTTTTATTTAAATTAATTTAAAAATAAGCTAAACTAAAAAAAAAGGAGGTAAGGCAAAAGCAGCTAGGCATGGCCATGGGCCAGTTTGGCTCGAAACTAGTTCAATCAAACTCGACCGGCTCGTTGACCGGTTCGGCGATTTGGAATCGAAATAGGCCCATGGCCATAAGGATCCAGTTTTAGTTCCACAAAATGTGGAATCGGACAGGAACTGACCCGAAACCAGCAGTTAGAGAGAATTGTAAAGACGTTGGCTCCAATGGCTCTTTAGCCATTGGAAGCCAACGCCAACATGAATTTTTATTTTTTAAATTGTACGATAAAAATTTTATACATACCCCTTTCATCTTTTATTTTTTAAACAAAATTCTCTCAATTCTCTCAAATTCTCTCAACTCTCAAGGTTATGTTCTCAATTATCTAATTTCTTATTTTATTTATTTATTATCTCTTTTAATAATTTTCTATTTAAATTCTTTTTTCATACCCTATATTTTTTTTGCATTATGCCATATATTTTTTATATATATCCAAAAAAAGACAAATGGAGTAGTAGAGCTAGTGGCAAAGGCAATAGCACAATGGGGGAATTCAATTATCTTGATTCTCGTAATTATGTAGATTGGGAAGTTGATATAGATGATGAAATCAACATTTTTCCTAATATGGAGCAAGTCCATACGCAATAGAGCCTTCATCCTCCTATTGGTGCTGAAAAAATGTCAACAATAAATGAGCAGGAGGGTACATCCAACATATGGAACCACTTCGCGAAAGTTGAAAAATTTGAAGAAGCTCTAAAAAAGTATAAATTAGTTTGTAAACACCATGATAAAACATATAAATATACAAGTGGATAAGGATATGGAATATTTAATCAGTATATTAGATCGAAACATCTAACTGAAGCGGGAATTGACACCAATCAACAATAAATTTTTGGGTATGCCAATCCTAATATTTTTTCCTTTATTTCATTATAATGAAAAAAAAAATTATAAATAAAAATTAGGTAAATTTATTTCCATTAAACATTTATCATTTATTTTTAATGAAAGATTTAGTTTTAATCAATTTATACAAAATGCATATGCCAGATAAATGTGTTCCTAAAAATACACTTAAACACGAAACTAAAATCTTTATAAAAAAATAAAAATATTTACAAATGTTTTTTTATGAATTTTAATAGACGTGTGCATATAAGTAGCGATATTTGAATAATCATGGAAAATCAACTTTTATATGGGTATAACATGTTATTGGATAGATGATAATTGAAATATTCAAAAAATTAGTCATTGCATTTAGAGTTGGTGATGATAGCATTATCAATAAATAATATTATAGATTAATTAGGCAAATTTTTAGAAGAATATTATTTGCTTAATAAAAGTTTTTTTTAATATAATGAGCAGTAAATACCTTTTATTTACTGAACTGAAAAAGATTTGTAAACCGCTTTTGGTGGACAATTTTTTCATGCTAGAATGCTCGTCATGTTTTTAAATTATGTGTACAAGAGGGTTTAAAAACTCTTCATATTTTTCTCAACCCCGATAAAAATAACAATTAATTTTTTTATGAAAACATCCCACAAATAATGAAATAATGGTTAAATTTTTGCAAAGAAAAGGAAAAAGACCAAAAATATTTTCGGGAGATGTTCCAAGCCTGTTGAATTTTACTTACAAGTTGTTTAATGAACCTTTTGGCATATAAAGATTTTTTTTATGTGCATTTATATCAGATAATATCTCAAATTAGTTTATACTCATAAGAATGAGATAGTTGTAAATTTTTTTAGATATTTTAATTTGTTTTAATGATGCAACTTATATTTTGTCCGGTGTTTATTATTCTATTATGCATTTATTTTTAATAGAATGTATTAATATTTTTGGAATTTTTGAAGAAAAAAAAATGATGAAATTTATATGACACTATTAAAACAATACGAACAAAAGTGCTACGTTATTATGAGAAAATTCATATTATTTATTTACTTGCTTATGTTTTTTTATTCATGTTGTAAATAAAATGGTTGAGGTGATTATTTGAATACATATTATGAATGTTTATATTTAATTGATTGGTAAGTATTAGAACTATATAAATAATGGTTAAAAACACGATAATAGAATTATCTAATGAATTTTGTAGAACATATAATCTAAGTGTAATGGATATGGATATCTCAATTAGTTGACTTACAAAGGGTAACACAGATAAAGATAGTTGATGGTACCGACTTTTGTTGCATAGGCAAAAAAGGAAAAAGGAAGTAATAGAAAGTAATTTTGAAATATAGAGTTATCTAACATTTTTCTTTGAGTTTGATAAATCTTAAGACGGTACAAATTTCACAATATTAAATTTGTGAAAAGACATTCCACCCATACTCAATTCTCGCTCTAATTGCAAAACAGAATTTAGCAATCCTTTATTCCAACAGTTGCAGTAGGACAAACATTTAGCGCTAGAGGCAATATTTTGGATGAATGACATTCAAGATTACTCTCAAATTGGGGAGTTTCAAGGCTGTGTTGATGATTGAACAAAAGCTCAATATAAATAACAAGAGATAGCTTGTAATAATGAGTCGAACTCTTGATGATAAAGATACCATCGCCTCAGTACAAGAACGGATAGCGACGATTAAGATAAGGTAAGTATGAGGTTATCAAAGGTAAGAGAACTATATATTTTTGATTCTTCTATCCCCGAGAAGATTATGTAGGTGCTTAATGATAAATCATTAAGTTCAAACCCCCTCCCCATTCTTTTTTCCTCATACATTTTATTATAATTTTTTATTTGATAATACATTATTTTATAATTTTTTGTTTCATAATTCATTGTTTGATAATTTTATTACAATTTTATTATAAATTCATCACAATTTAATTTTTAAATTCAAAACCTTTTGAAAAAAAAAACAAAAATCGATTTGGAATAACCGGTGGTTCGCGGTTCCGAACCGGCGAACTTGCCCACAACCTTTGGTCCCTTCAAATTGGAATTGGAACCGGCGGTTCCGGAATGGTAGCCATACTTAGAATCAGCCGCCGTTGCCCCACCACTGCAAAAAGGGTCGACGGTGGTGGGGAAGTGGTCGGTGGGGTCGTTGGCCCTCATTGCCACCCCACCCTTGCAGTTAGTTCTACTTCTAGTTTTTGTTTTTTGAATTTGAGCATATTTTTAATTTAATTTAAATATGACTTTTATTAAAATTAGATTTGATCGAAACGACGTCATTTTAGCCATGTAGGATAGAGAATTTTTTTTAAAAAAAGATAACGTTTGCATTTTTCGTCAAACAAGTCAGACAGAATTAACGGAAAGACTCGATTGCACTTTTTGTAAGTTTTATGACTCAATTACACTTTCGTGATAATTTTTTAGGACCTTTAGCGAATATATTCCCAAAAAAAAAAGTTGCTTAGAAAAAGAACAAATAAAAACACACAAGAATCTCCGAGTTACTCCTGAGAGGTGAATGTCTAATAATCTAACTAAATATGCCCAATTTGGTAAGAAGAAAAAAACCAATTTTGCTTGTCCAAAATTCAACAAGAAAACAGATGAAGTGGGTGATTGCCTTCATATAATCAGTAGAGCCGGAGCAGACCCTTGCCCACCACGGCTGTCCAAATAAGTCAGCGAAAAGACATGATTCGAATTTCTTTAGCCTTTGACCGTGCCGATAATTATTACAAGGAGTAGCCGACAAGTCCTTCTCTTCGATTGTTGTTGATCATTGCAATAAAGAACCGGTGGTAAGAGCCGACCCCCAGTCCTGTGAACACATTGTACGATCAGTATATCGTAGCCTTCGAATGGTATATAAAAAAAAAACATTTGAATTGTATGTTCGGACGCCGGTTTAGTGTTAAACCTTTCAATTTTGTTAATTCAATAATCAGATCCATGCGCGAAATTCTAATGCGGTCGTTCCGGCTAATACTCGTCGGAAATTGCAATTGTGACGAGGTGTCATTTAGGGCGGCCAGCGTTGACCGTACCACCATGCCGGCGATATCCGGCAAAATTGATCAAAAAAATCACATCGAAATTCGATCAGAGGTTAAAGCCAATCTTAAATCGAAAAAATTGAAATGTTCGGAGTTAAATTAACTTTTTGCGTAATAATTTGAGATTGACAGACTAATCTTTCGAGTCTTCGATCGGATGAGTGGCTACAATGACGGACCTCCATTCTTTCTCCCCAAGCAAATTTCAGGGGCATTAAAGTAAATGAGGGTTGATTTGAATTGTCCCGTGAGAAACGGCCGTCCAAGTCATTTCGAATGTGATCGAGGGAGACAACGACGGCAACCGCAAGTCGTAACATATTTTCGGCCAGGTTAAATCACGAGATGAGTTGGTCGGGATTTGCCTGACTACATTTCGTTGGTTTTTTTAATAGGGGATATATCCTATCCATCCAAAAATTGATGACTATTTAATAGCACAGTATGCACCCTTCGAAGGAAGCGAAACTTAGTTTTTTCTTTTCATTTTTTGTTCCTACACAATGTTTCTCTATAAGAGTTAAAGGCCCATTTGGTCAGCTTCGGTTGAGAGAATTTCGCATGGGACTCAGTTCACGAGTGAGATGCACTGGACATAATAAATCACGATAATAGAAGCGGCACGGAACTTATGATTTCAATACGACTAACGAAGGCCTCACAAATCTTCGAAATCCGGCTTATCCTAGAACTTGAATGGTGTCGTGCGGCCACCGTTCAAGTCTTCTTTCAATTTTCGCCTAACTCGATTCTCCTTATCGAAACCACGAAACAAATACACGTGACGGGAACACGACAGGTCACGACAAGGACTTACTCCATCGAAAGGCCATAGAAATGCTTGCATAATTGAGATGCGACAGATCTTTCCGAGGAGGAGAAGAAGATTTGGGGGGCTACTTTTGTCTTTTTCTACTCTGGCTCCTTACTTTTCTTAGTCGAGTGCGCACGTGATTGAATTTTGGTTCCTTCTGTTCAACACGACTTTTCGGTCATTATCTTTGGATCCTCTTTTTTTTTTTTTTTTGGGGGTTATTTCTGGAGTGATCTCAATGCAATAGTGGTATCCGGTCCAAGAGCCTTTTTGCCGTATTCTGCGTGGCTGCGAGCGGAATGAGAATCGCGACACTCCTGTCTTGACTTTCATCAATCAAGCGACACCAATTAGTGAAGCCACTTCAAAAAATTAAGGGAGCGATCATCCAGATAATTTGATCGCATGGTCAGTTATTTTCAATTATATGATCTTTCAATTAATAAATGTTTTATGCGAAATACGCAGCTGTAGTACATTGGTCTACGGTTGATATTGTTAATCTCGAACACTTTCAAGCTTCTTCTTTTTTTTTGGACAAGACTATGTACGGGCAGTTCGGAAATTTCTAGATATGAGTAATCTTTCTTCGAGCTCGTGCAATCACCCTTTAGGACTCGTCGGACCGACTCGACAAGATGGGGTCAGGCATGCATTGCATCAGAAGTATATGGACCACAGTAGACAAATTAAATGTATAAAGATCATATTGCACATTGGACCAAAGTTTAGGAACCGCATTGCACGTTGGACCAAAGTTCAGGAAACATTCATTTCATTATTCCGAAAACAAACGACATAAAAAAAAATGGCGTCGTGGTAAAATCTTCTTGTGGCGGTGAGGAAACCTACCGTTCCGGGCACTTCAAACATCGCACTAATCTAATATGGTCCAACTATGGAATCATTTGTATATGGCGGCTTGGCTCTGGCTCTTCGCAGAAATTTCGTGTTTGAAAATGCTTCTGAAATGTCGAGAAACACTGAAATGATATGGCTGGCCCACAACCAAAATGTAGACGTCACATGTGACGTCCAGATTGCATTATTAGCGGACCATCACGGGAGATATGACGTAATATATACAGATCCCGGTTTGTCTTTGACCACATAAAAGAAGTGCGAACAACGTCGGATTCTGTCCTTCAAGTCTTTTGTTGCGTTGCTCTTCTTTCATTCCGAAAAGACGAATCTTTGCATGAGCTCGCTTGCATGGGGAGGACCAGTCCGCCGAATGAAACAACGTAGAAGAGCGAAAAGCGAGACGCTACCAAAACGTCCTCTTCGCGCACGATAATTTTGTCAGTGGCCACGACCAATTCGATTCCCATCACAAGCTTTGCGATTGCGATCCGGATCAGACACAAGTGAAGCTGAATAGGGGTTGTGATCGAGAGGCTTGTCTTCGCCGGTTTGAATTGCGTTTGTCCTGTCCGTTCGCAGCGTGCCGTGGAGTGTCGCGGAGCTCATTACGAATCTCGTTGCTTTGCGTTCTTGCATCCATGATTGACGGGCATCGGTGTACTCATGTTTAGTGTCGTGCGAGACCATCCAAGCCAGTATGACTTCCTAGCATGCGACACGTGTGTCGGTTCCGTGCGAATTGTGGAGGGAAAATTTGTTTGAAATGGTTTGTTACCGCGAAAGAGGTGACTCTGGGTTATGATAAAGAAGTGAGTGTCGACACGAGAAGTGGTGATGGTTGAGATAAGATACCTTTCTAGAGAGATGCGTTGATTGATTGCCTATGAATACCATCAAACCGTACATTGATAATCGCAACAACCGTTCAAAACAAACGACAATTTATGCGTAACTTTCTTTTCTTTTCTTTTCTTTTCGTGCACACAATTTTGGTAACACGTTCAAGGTGAAATTCCAAGGGAGAAATTGAGTAGTTGCTGAACTCGTTTCTCTGCGACATTGGTCCACACCTTGGAGGTGTATTCGTTCTGAACTCAGCAGCAACGATAGTGGGGGCAAATAACACCTTAAGGACAGCGATCGTCATCACGCATCATGGCGTCAAAGATCTATAACTACTGCTCTATCTTCATTGGCAAATCAATTTCCCCAACAATCCCACAGAAGCTTTCGTGGATGTCTCTCTGTTATCTGCGTCGGTGAAAGAGATGAAGTCTCTAGAGCATGTGTAGTTGCTGATAGCAGATAGTAGCGGCTATACATTATTGCCACTGCCCCCTCGCTGTCACACCCATCGCGATTGTGCCACCGCAACTCCTCCACCACCACCCCATACAAATCCAAGATGGTGGATCACTCAAATTTGAGGTCGACCAGTGAGGTCGACCACCACTGATCGAGTCATATTGAAGACGAGATTGAGATGGAGAGAGGTTTGCAAAGAAAACTTCTTTCTAACATAACATTTTCTGATTTACTTCGTCGTTTGTTTCTCTTTGGTTTGACGTGTTCTGATAATGAATTAGCATATTCTCACGGCATAACGTAGCATGGAATTAGAGAAGCTAGAGCTAAAATGAGAAAAAATCAAAGTTGCTCTCGTAGTCTTTATTGGTAGCACGCAACGAAAGCTCAATGCCTTCGATTAGGAGATCGCTCATTGAGGAGATCGCTCATTGAGCGCATTATCCATTTGCTCTCATGATTGCTCCATCATGCCCATCAACATATCCAATCGGATCTAATTTTGAACCTATCAATATATCCATTTGGACCTATATTCACTTAAAAGCTTAAGCCAATGAATTATAAATCAACTAAGTACCTCACATGACACTAATTATCCGATGTAAGACTTTTTAACATAATTCACACATGCATTTCAATGAATCTCAAGAATCACCCCATCTCGACCGTGCTCATCTTGATTAGCTAAGTATTGCATCAAACTAATAACATACTTATATAAAACTAAAATGGATAAAAAAACTAGACGGGAGATCATCTTGAATTAACTACTGCATCAAAATATCTAAACTTGAATCTCCAACACCCACAACGATAGCAAAAGCAGATTACCTTCAATTGGGGAGATCGAACCTAATTTTAAGCCGTCGACATATCTAATTGAACCTATATTCACTCAAAAGCTCAGGTCAATGGGTTCTGAGTCAATTATGATATATTAATTACCCCACACGGCACTAGTCCTTCTTACATGAGGCTTTCTAACACAATTCATGCATAACTCTCAATGAATCTCAACAATTTTCCTTTCTCAATGGTCCTCGACTTAATTAGCTAAGTATTACATCAAACTAATGACCTAATTATCTAAAACTAAAATGGATGAAAAACTAGACGATAGACCAATATATATCCAAACATTAATTTTCGTGCTCGTCTATAAACACAGTGCTTGGTCCCGCAATAAGTAATTAGAAGAACAATAATGCGGGCCTTATGATCAAATCAAAGTTCAATTATCACATCAGTTGAGTCTGCTTAGACCTCGATTCGACAAGTTGCCGCCCAGTTGAATGAAGTATTTGGGCTTTGATGCTCTTTGGGTATTCACGTTCTCCTTTGCCTACCCAAAAAAGCCCATCCACATCCAATCTTAAGGGAGCAAATCCCGGGCGCATTCGCAATGACCCGTCAAAATCGATACGCCGAACGATGTGACGAATTCTTATCGGATGTTCGCGATGGCCCATTCGCGTACCCTGCTCTTGTGCCTATTCGCGATATACCTTACGCTAGAGCAAAGCAATTAGATATGGAAAGAATGGTGCTTGCAAAAAAGGAGATATCGCGAATGAATGGCGGGATTCGCTTTTCGAGAGGCATCCCGCTGAATAGAGCGGATCTTCAAAGCAAATCGAAGGCGGAGGCTACTTTTTTCAAGGCCCAGAGTTAGTGGGCCCACAAAGGGCCCAAAACCGCCTGTTCCGCTCTATGACGACCTAAAAGCATGTTTCCTTCTTCCTGAAGCTGAACCGCGACTGATTTGGACCGTCGATTTCATTGGGACGGCACGGAGACCGTTGGTTCGGTCCAGCAAAACCCCAGCGCTTTGAGAAAGTACTAGAAGTTTGCTTGCAAGCGCATAAAAGCATCGAGCGGAGAGAGAGAGAGATAGAGGGTGACGACGCTTGCTCCATCTCGCTGCTCTAGGGTTTTTTCCGATACATTTTCTGCTTTCCATTTGGATCGACCATGAGGTAAGCCTCTTCCTTCTCTCTCTCTCTCGTGGGTTCCTTGGCGTTTCCTTCTTAGTACCTCAGTTGAAGTACAACTTACAGATTCTTCAGCTGTAGCTCTAGCTGAAACGCATCGTGATTTGGCTTTTCTGTGTGTTTCACGGCCTGTCGCTCTGACCAGTGATTAGAGCGTCGGGTTCTGTCTGCCTTTTGATCGTCATTCGTTGGTTTTGGTTACGGATGGAGCTGAAGCGAGGGGAAAAATAATTAGGGCTTTATGACTAAACGTGTTGTTACTTGAAGGGAAAAAAAAAAGGTTGCTTTTTTTTTCGCGTTTTCCTTTAAAAACTTGGCAGTGACATGGAATTTCAGGTAGGCAGTTGTATTTGGTAAAATGGGGAAGGCGAATAATTTGCTCTGAAGCAGTCTTTTTTTTTTTCCAGAACAAGGCTGTGTTTCTTTTGTTTTCCTTTACAGTACTTAGCAATGATATGTAGGCAGTTTGTACTTGGTAAAAGTAGATTTTTTTGAGGGAGCGGTCCTGCTTCTGGAGCGTGTGAGAAGACTGCGGAGATTTTTCCCATCACAGAATTTATGGTTCTAGGTCCCCTAAGTGAGCCTCTGCAGTGCTTTCCTTTAGCTTGCTTTGGATATGGACCTCTTAGCTGTAATTGAATCCACCTGTTGGCGAGTTGTTGCTTATGACATGCGGCTTCGGCAACTGGGTTAACTCCACTATATTGCGATCTGCCTACTGTGCACGGGTTTTGGAAATTTGTCTTTCTTTTTCATTCATTGACCTTTACTTATAGTTTGTTAAAAACTTGTAGCCGGCATCCAGAATTGAAGTGGGCACAGAGGCAAGACAAGGTCTTCATTACGGTGCTTCTGCCAGATGCAAAAGATGCAAAGGTCAATCTTGAGCCAGATGGCATTTTCACCTTCTCTGCCAAGGCTGGAGCTGAAAACCATCCTTATGAGGTGAAACTGGAGCTTTTTGATAAGGTTAATGTGGAGGTAAGGAGGCCGTCATTGTCAATTATAATGCATTTTTCATTATATACTGGTGTTATGTTCTTATGCATCTGTTCAGCATTTAATTCAAATGTGGCGATGAGCTCAACCTTTTATTGGTTGCCATACTAAGCTGCTTTAGTGCGCTACAATTTTCTTTTGCCATTGGTGGTTGACAGTCATCACTACTTAATACCTGAGTTGAAAAAAAAAAAAATCTCTCTCACTATTGTTTGCTATATTGGAAGTTTCCATGATTAGTTTAGAAGGTGAATTGTGCATTGACTGTCAGATATTGGGATGCCAAGCTATGAAATAATGTTGTTATTGCTGATTATGTGCTATTCTTTCAATTTTCTTGTCTAGGAGAGTAAAATCAACATTGGAGTTAGGAACATCTTCTGCATATTGGAGAAGGCAGAGAAAGAATGGTGGAAAAAGCTGTTGCGTGGAGATGGCAAGCCACCTCACTATGTCAAAGTAGACTGGGACAAGTGGGTGGATGAAGATGAAGACACTGGTATAAAGTCGTGGATGTTTTGTTTCCTCAAGCTAAGATTGATTTAAGTTGGAAAATACTGATGTTTTGACTGTTTCTGAATATAGGAGGTGCGGGTGACTTGGATCTCGGGGGCATGGACTTCTCGGTAGGATTTTTAACCTTTTGACTTTTGTGTGGTAAAACTTGATCGACTTTGTTTCTTTCTAATAATTATTGTTTCCAATTCTCAGAAATTTGGCGGAATGGGAATGGGTGGTGACATGCCTGACATGCCCGACATGCCTGAGGACTTTGAAGACAGTGATGATGAAGGTAATGCTGATGTTCTCTTTTATGAACACAGAATCATGTTTCTTTACTGTTGATTTGTTTTTGATGATAGAAAGAGTTGTATGACCCTTTTTTCATATGCGATTTCTGCAACGTCAATCAATGTTGTTTTCGGAGACATTTCTGGTCATTTTCATGCACAATCTCTCTGTTGACTGCTTTTACTCATGTACAAATGTTTGTGTGTTCTCTCATGTAGAAGTTGCAAAGCCAGGCGCGTCAAGTGCTGGTGAGGCAGAAGCAGCTGGAAAACAAGAAGATGAAGGAGCCGGGAAGAAGAAGGAAGTCACTGAACCCAGTACATGATTTCCATAGTAGCTAGGAATGTCATGGTGTTACAATCTTTAATGTAACAGTTTCCGGATGATTTTTCCAGTACCTGCTGGTGGGTTGATGTCTGCTTTTTACCTCACATAAATCATGATGTTAAGCTATATTTGGTGAGTTGCGGCACCTCATAGGTAAAATGTTTGATGAGATATTTGACATTGTATTTGATTGTGACTTGATGGTTAATATGATTTTCCCTTCTCTGCCCTGCGGTACATGTGGACTCTGGTATATTGGCCTTGCGTTTACACTACTGCTATTTCCGAAGTAGTGTTTAGGGTTCTTCACGGTTTACGCTGCAAAAGATGAACTGCCTATATTATCTTGGTTCACGTGGGGAGCTATGGTGAAACAGATACTATGGGGAAGAATGGAGGACTTTTAAGAGATGGTTTCTTTTGTAAGCGCACGCTTCTGAACTTTAGTGCCTATGAGGCGGTCTCGAGTCGGTTTGATTGCATTCCACAATCTGAAACATGGGATCAGCGTAGAATGTTGATTGCGTTGTCAAGTTTTGCCTCGTTTTGTGAGAATGCATTGACTTTTTTTAAGTTCGTGCAAAATGCTTTTTTGAAGTTTATTATTCTTGAAAACAATCGCATGTGTCGGTTGGTCTATAATAATTTCTAAACATAAATGTTTATTGGAAATGAAATTTTTTATTTATTAATTATTTCAAACTACATGGGCAATTATTTCAAATTATTAACAGATAGAATCCTCGTTCCGCAGGAGTGCATGCTTTGTCCGTGTAGAAAATGCAGATGCCCGAATTGTTGTAACGAAGTTCTGTCCAATGCCTGTATTGCTCTGGCTAAAAAATGAAAAATCTAAGCATGTATTAAATCCTTATTTCTGTTGGCAACAATATGACAGCATACTCCTCATAAGTTTGATAATCTGAAATGTGATGATGGCCCGGCTTCGACGAACAATCCGAAACACTTGTAAACAATGGAAGAGCTGCCTTAAATAATCTAATCAGAACCGGGAGAGGGATCCAAGATCCAAGAGAGTAGTGGGTCGGTCCTCCGACCCGGCCCCGTCAACAGAGAATCCAAGGACACTAATTATGCGATCGAAATCAAAATAAAACAAATCAAATAGCCGTTGAGATCTCAACGGCTAGTCCACGACGATCACTCTCTCTCTCTCGTGAATTGAAATCAAAACACGCTCACTCCCCGGTCCAGATCCCAATTGATAAAAGCAAACGCCCCGTCACCTGAACCTTCTCATCGCCTCAAATCTCTCTCTCTCTCTCTGTCTCTCTCTGTCTCTCTCTCTCTCTCTCTCAGCTGTCTCAGGTCTCTCCAGATCTTCTTCAGTTGAGAAAAGGTAAAGAGAGTTGTTTAGCAAGTTCTCGCAAATTGAGTTAATAGTTTCCCTCTTTTAGACTGCACGCGATTTTTTTGGTGGAAGAAAATTCAGGAACAAACAAAACCCACTTGGCTAAAATTGGGAACAATCACACTCCAATTCGCATGAAGCTACTTGCGAGTTGCACTGGGGTAGCTTTTCTTCGCGTTTTGCTGCTAAATTCCTAAATCAGCTTCCTTTCTCTCGAAACTCAGAGGCAGAACGCATTTGTTTGGTTCTTTTTTGTTTCCGGAAAGGTCGAACTTTGAGTATCATGAGAAGCTAATTTTAAGTGGGTTTTGTTTTTGCAGATGAACGACTTAATGACAAAATCCTTCATGAGCTACGTTGACTTGAAGAAGGAGGCCATGAAGGACCTCGAGGCTGGCCCGGACTACGACCTCGAGATGTCGGCGTCGACGACCCAGATGGACACTAACATGGGGCTCTTCCTGGAAGAGGCGGAGAAGGTGAAACAAGAGATGGGCCAGATTCGCGAGGTCCTGTGCCGGCTCCAGGAAATGAACGAAGAGAGCAAGACCCTCCACAAGCCAGAGGCGCTCAAGTCCCTCAGGAGCCGGATCAACGCGGACGTTACAGCGGTCCTGAAAAGGGCGAGGATGATACGGTCGCAGCTGGAGGAGATGGACCGTGCGAACGCGGCAAACAAGAGGCTCTCAGGATGCAAGGAAGGGACCACCGTGTATCGAACCAGGGTGGCAGTGACCAATGGGCTGAGGAAGAAGCTGAAGGAGCTGATGATGGAGTTCCAGGGGCTGAGGCAGAGGATGATGACCGAGTATAAGGACACTGTGGGCAGGCGTTATTATACTGTGACAGGGGAATACCCAGATGAGGAGGTCATTGAGAAGATCATTTCTAATGGTAAGTCTAGGATTTCTGGTTTGATGGTGTCGATAGGATTTTGAGTCTTATTCAGTTGATAATGCGAAAGCCTTGTTATGTGCTGTATTGCTGATTCTAACATACATTTGCTGCCTATTTGAATGGGAGTGAGGACTTAATGTGATTTGGTTCGGTGAATCAAGCAGATGGAATGAGTCCTCTTTAAACCAGATGATCCAAACAATAACTACCTACTATGTATTTTTCTTGCCTTTTGGTTCTAAAGTTTATAGTTCGTAGAAGAATTTTGGCCGTTTGACCATGTGGGATTAAATCAAAGTAAGTTCCTTTTTGGGTTTTAGCTAAAATCTTTCTTTGTTAACACTAGGTCAAATTAGTGGGTTTGATGTTGTTTCATAGTAAACCAGTCCTTAACGGATGGTGGACTTCTCACGAATGATTTGATTTATTGGATAAGGTCGATACTCTGCATTAGTCTGGTTGCTTGCTTTTATCAGGCCATTGTTTGCCCGATTTGTTATAGTTTCTTCCCACCCTAATGAGTTTTGCGTTCAATCTTCTCAAACTGTTGCTATTTTGTTTGCTGCATCAGGAGGCGAGGAGTTTCTTGGCAGGGCGGTACAAGAGCACGGGAGGGGCAAGGTAGTGGAGACAGTGGTGGAGATCCAGGACCGCTACGATGCGGCCAAGGAGGTGGAGAAGAGCCTGCTAGAGCTGCACCAGGTGTTCCTGGACATGGCAGTGATGGTAGAGGCGCAGGGTGAGAAGATGGACGACATCGAGCACCACGTGATGAACGCCTCGCACTACGTCAAGGACGGCACCAAGGACCTGAAGACCGCGAAGCAGTACCAGAGGAGCAACCGGAAGTGGATGTGTCTCGCGTTGATACTTCTGCTGGTGATCATCCTGGTGATCGTGATTCCAATCGCCACCAGCTTCAGCCATTCTTGAAGTGCTGTTGTCCTTGGAGTTGGAGGATCTAATGCCCCGTGATCCGTCTCCTGCTTGTTTTTTTCTCTTCTTGTGAGATCCTAAAGATTGAAGGGATTTGATGTTGCAGAGAGAAGTTGGTCCTTCCTGTTGGGACTAATGAAAGTATGTTTTGTGTAGTGTAATTCATTCATTCTTTGTGATATGACAATTTCAGGAAACCAATGTTCCAACTCTAGCATTTTTCCGACTTCTGAGCAAGATCTTCTTGTTTTTGATCTGTCTTTCCTGATGAAGATCCGATCATCCGCTGTGATAGCCCTGCTTCAGAGCTCGATTTTCACAGGCGGGTGCTTTGGCCGTGCTGATTTTAACTTGCTTTCATAGCCTGTGCTGTGCAGAGCCTGTAATGTTCCCGTGGATATACTCTACTTTGGGATTGAGCTCAACAGAAGCTATATAGGTGAGTCATGTATTAAATTTAGGAAAAAGAGTAATTAAATAAAATAAAAATTCAGAAATATATTGTGGAAATCTTTTTTAATATTCCATTTCTAGTGCGTGGGACCCGGCATTACAATATCAAAATGCCTGCAAAACCCTAAAACCCTAAATCGAGTTCCTCCCTCAAGAAGGGGCAACTGAGACTAGCTGAACGGAGCTCGGAGAGAGCAAGATGGAAGAAGCCATGGATGTGGAACTGGAAGGACAATCTCCTTCCAGCTCAGAGCCGAAAGACTCTTCCTTCCGAAGATTGGGGCTCAGAAATTCGATCCAGACGAACTTCGGCGACGACTACGTCTTTGAAATTACTCCCAAGTGCGTCTCTTCTCACTTGCCTGCTCGATTCTCTCTGAAACTGGGAAATGACAGAAGTGAAATTTAGGCGATTCGAGGAGTGTGTTAAATTTTCGAAATTTGCGAGTTGAAAACTAGCAGCCAGCCAGACTTACCAAAAAAAAAAAACTAGCAGCCAGCCAGCGGTATTAGTTTCTCGTTATCTAATTAAGGTTTTAATCTATGCATGGAAGGTTTGATTGGTCGCTAATGGGGGTGTCGTTGTCGTCGAACACGGTGAAGCTGTATTCCCCGACGACGGGTCAGTATTGTGGAGAGTGCAGGGGTCACTCCGAAACCATCAATGGCATTTCTTTCTCGGGGCCATCGAGTCCCCATGTCTTGCACTCTTGCTCTTCCGATGGCACCATACGAGCTTGGGACACCAGGTCTTTTAAAGAGGTACTCATGTATGTAGCTAGTGCAATTGCACGTTGTAATGAATAAGGACATTGCTAGAAGCCGCTTTACTTAGTGCTGTATTTTGTCCTAATTAGGTAGTTTTGCATAATTGAATGACGCAGGTTTCTTGCATAAGTGCCGGCTCATCACAGGAGATCTTCAGCTTTTCATTTGGTGGTTCAAGTGACAGTCTTCTTTCTGGTGGATGTAAATCTCAGGTTTGCTTTGTTCTCTGCACATGGAGGCAATTTTTTCCTGTCTTTAAGATGACCTTTTGCGACGGTTATTTGCTTCGGAAGTTTCTTCAGCTCATGAAAGCTTCCTCTTTGGTCATGTTTATACTTGATATATGCTTGTGATGTATTTGGCAAACACTTTTTTGCTTCACAACTTTTCTGCACCCCTTTTTCGCCACGTGGGCGTCGTACGACATGTAAATGACATGGGTATCATCATGTCACGAGCTCATGAACAAGCAAACTTAGAAGACCTGTGTTGTGGCCTGGGTAGCAAGCCCTTAGACTATGTGTTGACTATCATGCTCAGCAGTGATCAGTGATGGATGGACTGATGGTTACAAATTTGAGATCGACGTTGAATGTATTATGATTATGTTTAGTGTACTAAATATCTTCCTTCTTCTTTTGTATGCGTCACCAGATAATCTTTTGGGATTGGAGAAACAAAAAGCAGGTTGCATGTTTAGAAGATTCCCATGTGGATGATGTTACCCAGGTTTGTCCTTGTGCACACTCAGTATGTTCTTATGCCCATAGAAAAAGAAGATTTGTTGTCCCCGCATATGTCACAACGCATGGACTTGTATTATTATTTTATCCTTTTTACTACTTCATGCCTTTTTTTTTTTGGGTAGGTGCACTTTGTCCCTCACCATCAAAATAAGCTTATTTCAGCTTCAGTGGATGGGCTGATATGTTTATTGATACGGCTGGAGACATCAATGATGATGAGCATCTGGAATCAGTAGGTGCAGCTATTAATTTTTAATATTTTAATAAACATGGACGTTTGTGTGGGATTGATTTGCATGTCTATAAGCAGCATAGGTTGTTTAAAATTTTAAGCTAGGTGAAGGTTGATTTGATTAGAATTTGATGCCTATGGTTATAGACCATGCAAATTTGTACATAACTTATACAAGAAAATTTGGCAGGGGATGCTTAGTGATCTTGGGTTTGAATTTTATTTGGTTAATAAATTTTTGGTCAATATAATGTAACAAGTCATAAGATAGTGCTTGTTCTAACCAAATATAGATAAAATAGTATTAATGCATTGAATGAACATGTTGCTATGGGCTATGGTATGACGAAAGATTTGAATTGATTGCTAGTGTTAAAGGAGTTAACTGCTATACTTAGATTTAGGTGCTTTTTCCTAATAGCCTCTTTGTTAGTTGGCTATGGTAGTAGAATTCTGTTTTTGGGCATAGAAGAAGACCAAGAAAGGCTTGAGCTTTTGGTGTTTATTCTCCTTTTGCACTGCTCTTCTGATTTTTATGCACTCTGAAGCACCCAATTCTCGATGCTATCTACTTAAATGCTTGATCTAGAATGCTATAGCTTGGCGAATTTCTTTTACTAAGTTTATGTTTGTTTATTCATTCAGGTAATTAATGTGGGAACTTCAATTGGGAAAGTGGGAATATTTGGACAGACATTCAAAAAGCTCTGGTGTTTGACGCATATTGAGACCTTAAGGTATCAATTTTCTTTTCGATGAACAGTGGCAGCTTCCATTGGTCCTCTAGAAATGGTTTTGTTGGATTATTAAAATTATATTTTTAGAATTAGCTGAATCATACCATTTTATGTTGAGTTTGCATCTATCTAAAGAGGGTATGTGTAAAGAGAAACAATAGACTAGGCATGATACAGGGCCAATGAGATAAACTAGGCACGTAGAGTAATTGTTTATATCAACCTCTTGTAAGTAGGCACCCGAATGCAATAGCTTGAAAAGACCTCTTTTACTGTCAAATTATAAAATCTCACGGGAGATATTGTTTTGAGTCCTATAGTGATCATATATGTTGACTTGTCAACTGGATAAGCTGTTTGCATATTAACTTTGAGTTGTTGCCTCTATAGCGTTTGGGACTGGAAAGAGGGAACAAATGAAGCCAACTTTGACGATGCCCGAACATTAGCATCTAATAGCTGGTCACTAGATCACGTAAGATTCTTTTTTCCTGACCAGTCTCTCTTTTTCACTTGTTTATTACAATACTCAAATGGTACCATTTAAGAGCTGGAGCTGCAGTCTAGAAAGCTACATTTTCACTTGCCAGAAATGTAGGCTATGGAGCATAAGCTCAATCCTAAAGATAACTTATTATTCGGATGATGAGTCACTATTAATTTTTTTGGCTCCCCTTAGGCAAGTGATGTTGCAAGTAGGCTCATTCATTTCATGAAACAATAGCTGCACAAACACATTTCATGTTTGAGTGCAATTCTTTGCCAAGCTATATATTGTACTTTGTAGTAATAGTCCTTTACATCATATGGTCATCAGAACTTTGTTGGACTGGGGCAAAGTTTACTTTTTATATACTTATGCTTACCTGGATACAGTTCCCGTTTATTTCTGCTTTCTTCTAGCTTGCATAGATGAAAATACCTCTTCACTTGCTGCATGAATCTCTATTGAAGGGAGAGTGCAATTTTTATTACATGGGAATTTACAGAAGATGAAAGAACAGAGGGTAGAAGTACTAGAAAATGATCTAGAGCATGAACATAGAAGATGTTATCTAGAATAAAATCAATTCAAGCTTCCACTGATTTTTCTATGATGGAAATGCGCCTCCCATCATTTTACATCTGGTGCCCTTGTTTTCTTTTGATTTAAAAATGGTTGCAGTGTGTATCGAGATCTGAAAAATAGTGGCACATTCCTATGGTTGAGTTTGTCACTTAGTTTTGGTGATGTATCCCTGCTTGATTAACTTTCTTCTCTAGCTGGAATCATAGTGGACATAACATCAAGTTTGGGCATTTACCTGTCTGATCTTAAGCGAGGTTAGACTATATGTTCTTATCCTGTCTTTGCAGGTTGATTATTTTGTAGACTGTCACTCGGCTGAAGAAGGTGAAGGCTTGTGGGTTATTGGTGGCACGAATGCTGGGACTTTAGGATACTTCCCTGTTGAGTACAAGGGAGGGGCAGCGATAGGATCCCCAGAGGCCGTTCTTGGAGGCGGCCATTTGGATGTAGTTAGAAGTGTATTGCCTATGTCTGGCATGGCAGGGACAAGTTCCAAAACCCGAGGCATTTTCGGATGGACGGGTGGCGAGGATGGTCGCTTGTGTGCTGGCTTTCTGACGACTCTCCTGCTACAAGTCCATCGTGGATGTCAAGCAATCTGATCTTAAGGTCATCGAGAAGTCACCACAAGAAAATAGGCACCATCCTTACTAGCTCTCCATCAGATTTGCTTGTTTTGTTCTCATGTATCACTCAGCATCAATGATTGTCCCCTCGATCAGCATGTGCCGGTCGACCTGTATTTGATTGATTTTTTGTAGCACATGACACAGCGACCTGTGTTTGTTTATCTTTATTTCCCCATCATTAAGGTCAAATACCTTCTAGCAGGATTAACTTGTCTTAGACGCTTGAAGATGGACTCCAGCTTTACAAGCATTTATCAAATTAAAATCGTTGAAAACCCTCGGTATAAACTTTCAGGAAACAAAAAATAGTTTTTACCGTAAAAGTAGGTAATATCTCTTCAGCGCCGTGTGAAACCGGATAACAAGGGCACTCACATTTGACTACACTATTCTTAAGTTGAGGATGGACGATCATCTCTCTAAAAGTACAACTCTGTCGTGTTGAACATGAATCGCTTCATTCCAACAATGATGCCTCAAAATGTCATGTTAAGTAATACTGCAATAATGATAACTTGATTGAAGCATTAACATGTTTCGCTCAAATGTTTAATTACTAGAAGGAGAGATTTAACACGGAAGGAAGAAACCCCGTAATCTTGTACGACATTACTCGAATCTGCCACTAGACCCCAGATCAATCCAAAGGACGAGATATCAGAATAACTCGAGCTGAACATTTCACATAGATTTCGAGCTCATAATGCCTGAAAAAAAGCAGCAGACTTGCCCAACTGGCGACCATCTCAGTTTGTTCAGCCACGGCCTCGCCTCCACCGTCACAGCAAAGCAGAGTCCTTAGTCTCGATACCATAAGATTCTTTATCTAACAGATAGCCTCAAGTGTTTGCCTATTCAACTATTAAGTGAAAACATACCGTTCAACACCCAAATAATGGTGCCACTAAGACAATGATTTATATGCAGCAAAATTCAGCATCATACATGTGTGACCTTCACAATATGCTTTTGGTCAGACACAAGGACACATAAAAAGTTCTCATTGTCATTTTTATATTTTGTTTCTCTTTTTCCTTCCTGTATTATTTTAAACCATATTTCTGCACAAGAATTGTAAGATCTTACCTCTGTTTCCACTTCCCTTCCCACCAGGTCCACCTTTGCCTCGGCCTCCGCCAGCACCCTTGCTGCCCCCATCCTCAAGCCCCCGCCCAATTCCTTTAGCTGGCTGGCTTCCACCAGGAACCATCTTCTCTGCCTCTTCCTCTTCCACGGCCCAACACCAGGTGCTTTTCTATCTGTACAAAGAAAGGAAGAAAAATTAGAGCAATCTCAACTTGGTTTTGAAATACAAACACAACAATATAGTATGCAAAGTTTCTAATCTAAGCATCTGGACGATGCTAATAAGCAACTTCTACAGAAGATCAGATGCAGAATGGGGTTTATCTCGAATACCACAGTGTTTTAACACAGTCCTAGACAAGAAACTTGGAGACTTTTGGACTAAGCTTTTGGCATCAAACCAAATGAGGACACTTTGAGGCACCACTTCTATCAAATTTACAACAACGTATTGGCCACATCAGAGTATTTATATGTTCACCGTGCTAGCTTGTCTAGATTACAGTTAGGTAAATGTAAACATTTTCCTCGCTATAATTAGCTGAAACACACCTGAGCGACTCTTGGTTCTTCCTGCATCTTTATCAATTACCTGAAAAGGAAAATCAAACCGATCAGGTGACAAAGTACATATAACAAATGCAACAACAAGTACAGACAAAACCAGTGGGTCTACTCAGTGTGTTATGGTGAATGCTCCTAGCAATCAGTTTGAACAAAAAGAACAACGCAGCAAAAAGCCCCTAAAAAAATGGTTTGGGGAAAGATTCAGAAACTATTGCACTCTGTCTGATTCTTAATACAGTTAAAAAGGAGTTAAAGAGGATCTTAAAGAGGGGTCATTGTCCGATTAGTAACTTGCAGCTTGTACGCACTTTAAAACCTGAAACAGTCCATCAGGTAACTGATTAACTTAACCTAATGAGCACCAACCCCTCATATCATCTATCAGAAAATTCAGACGAGCCAATGAGCCTTCAAGGCAACAGTCATCTCGTCCACAAGAAAATTCT